>CAKOAT010519598.1:342020-352667 GCA_932364175.1 Eruca vesicaria subsp. sativa
TTCGATCTTTCCATTTTGCCGGATTTGAGTATTTCGGGAATCTTCCATTTTTCTCGATCCTTCCTTTTCTTCCGCGGAAATCTTCTATTTATCTTCAAACTTGCCTTTATTTTCTTTCTGCGAGTAAACCGTCAAACGTTATCAAATCTGCGGGTTAGATTCCGTTGAAATCGCGAGATGGGTTTTTATCGCGTTTTAGATCCTTCCGGGCCGTTTTGCGATAAAAAACCGTTTTTCGACTTTTACGGGACCGTTTCCTGATCTGACGTCGTTTTTAATAAATTTCTCGAGTTAATCGCAAAGTTTTACGATTTACTCGACTTTTTATTAAAAACACGTTTTTTACGACTTACTCGGCGTTTTTTATTAAAAAACGCGTTTTTATGATTTTAACGAGAAATCTCGAATAAATCGTATAGTTTAGGCAATGTTCGGTGTTTCGTTTAACCGTTGCTGTTTTATACGATTTCCTCGAGTTCTTTCCGAGAAAGCGAAGTTTTACTGTTTTTATCGTAAAACTCGAACGGTAAGTCGGATCGAGATGGAACGGGAGACGTTTTAGCCATAGTTTAGAATGCGATCGTGTCGAAAGACGTAAGTTTTGAATCGCGGATGCGGGAAATTGAGGCGCGGGATGTCCGAGAAGTTTTTAGTTCGCCCATCGGCGAACTAAGCCGGGCCGGCTTAGTTCGCCGGGCCGGCTTAGTTCGCCGATGGGCGAACTAGTGGGGTGATTTTTAGTTCGCCCATCGGTGAACTAAGCCGGGACCGGCTTAGTTCGCCGATGGGCAAACTAGTGGAGTGTCCTTAGTTCGCCCATCGGCGAACTAAGCCGGGACCGACTTAGTTCGCCGATGGGTGAACTAGTGGAGTATCCTTAGTTCGCCGATGGGCGAACTAGTCGTGACTAGTTCGCGTTTACGGCTTTTTCAGTTTTTTGCGATTTCGTAAAACGATTCTCGAATTTTATAAAACGATTCTTCGAGTTTAATAAAACGATTCTTCGAGTTTTATAAAATGATTCTCGAGTTTTATAAAACGATTCTCGAGTTTTATAAAACGATTCTCGAGTTTTATAAAACGATTCTCGAGTTTTATAAAACGATTCTCGAGTTTTATAAGACAATTCTCGAGTTTTATAAAACGATTCTCGAGTTTTATAAAACGATTCCCGAGTCTTATAAGACGATTCTCGAGTTTTATAAAACGATTCTCGAGTTTTATAAAACGATTCTCGAGTTTTATAAAACGATTCTCGAGTTTTATAAAACGATTCTCGAGTTTTATAAAACGATTCTCGAGTTTTATAAAACGATTCTCGAGTTTTATAAAACGATTCTCGAGTTTTATAAAACGATTATGAGTTTTATAAAATCACTTTTGCGGAAAGTAATGTTCTCCGTTTTACAGAAGCTATCGCAGACGTTGATTTCGAGAGTACGGTTTTTGACACCAACACATTCTATTTTTAGTTAACCTTAAAAACCAATCAATCACATGATCGCACATAGATTAAGCTAGTACTTGTATTATCGGTGCTTTTAAATCCCTCAGAACTGGTTCGACAATCATCTATACTACAACATTTGTTTTAGGAGCCTCAAAAACTCCTAACATCAATTTGGCGCCGTTGCCAAATTCTGAGTAGATTGAAACATTGAGATTTAGTCACTTGCTTGAGACTAAGTCATTTTTATTTTATTTTGTTATTGATTCTTTATCTTCATCTCTCTTTGGATTTCAGGTGCATGAACTTGAGGAGCAAAGGCACAACAAACCTTGTTCCAAGAGTTCCAGATATCAGAGCGTTTGAAAGGGAGATTGCAAGACAGAGAAAACAAGCAGAGCAAGAAGCTCAGCAACAGAGGTTGGATACTGACATGGACCCACCGGTTAACGTCAACGGGCAAGACCCACCAGCTCACCCAGCCCGCCCAGCTCGCCCTATTGGCACCTATGACCGCCCAAACCTTCATGGCAATAGGTTGGGAATCCGTGCGCCAGCTTTGGAAGCCAACAACTTTGAGGTCAAACCATGACTCCTCAACGTGTTTGAGAACAACAAGTATCATGGGTTGCCTGTAGAATACCCATTTGATCACTTGGACAAATTTGACAGCTACTGTGGGTTGTCAAATACCAATGGTGTGTCCGAGGATGCCTTCAAGCTGAAGTTATTCCCTTTCTTTTTAGGGGACAAGGCACGTCAGTGGGAGAAGTCCCTTCCTAGTGACTCTATCACAACTTGGGATGAGTGAAAGAAAGCATTCTTGGAGAAATTCTTCTCTTCTTCAAGAACTGCCAAGCTGAGGAATGAGATATCAAGCTTTCAACAGAAGAACTTGGAAGGATTCAGCGAAGCATGGGAAAGATTCAAGAGCTATCAAGCACAATGCCCACACCATGGTTTCTCCAAGGAAAGCTTGCTGAGTATATTCTACAGAGGTTCTCTTCCTAAGTACAGAGCAAGATTGGATACTGCTAGCAATGGGTTCTTCTTGGGAAGGTGTGAGGAAGATGCTGAGAAACTGGTTGACAACATGGTCAAGAGTGACGCAGTCTACAGTGGAGACCATGACAGAGGCAGTAGGGGTGATGATAAGCAGACAAGGAAAGAGATCAAAGCTCTGGAAGACAAAATCGACCTACTCATTGCTGAGAAAGCCACCCAAGAGCAGCTGAAGTCTGTTGGTCACTCCAAGCAGGAAAATCCACCTACAGTGAATGAGGTTGAGGGTTTGGAAGGTCAAGACGAGTTGTGTTTCATCAACAACAATGGTAGCTGGTACAAAAAGGAGCCAAACTTTCAGTACAACAACTACCAACAGAAATCCTACCCCAACAACCAACAGAGTGGTTATCAGCCTCAGCAAAACCCCTCTCACAGTTCCTCTGCCCCTCAAGAGAGCAACACTGATGCCTTACTGAAACAAATCTTGGAATCTCAGACTAGAAGTGAGAAGCATGTTGGTTATGAGTTGAAGAACCTTCATTCCAAGATTGATGGGAGCTACAATGAACTAAACAACAAATTCTCATATCTTGCTTCTACAGTCAAGAATTTAGAGAATCAGTTTGCTTCCATGAGCACTCACCAGAATCGCCAGCAAGGATCTCTACCTGGAAAATCTGAACAAAACACTAAGGAGGCCAAATCAATCACCCTTAGGAGTGGTAAGCAGTTACCTCCTACAAACCTCACCAAGGATGCTGAGAAACTAGGTGAGGGGGTGGCCATCAACTTCGATGATGATGTTGTAATTGTTGATGAGAAGATCAATGAAGAGATACTGGAAAAGATTACTGAAGCTAAGGGTAAAGGAAAGGTTGGAGAAGAGAAGGAAACAGTAAAAGATGGTGAAGTTGCTGCTCCAGAAAGTAAGAATACTTCTGTTCCTCCCCCCTATGAACCCAAACTCCCATTCCCTGGTAGATTCAAGAAGCAGCTGCTAGAGAAGTACAAGGCTCTGTTTGAAAAGCAAATGAGTGAAGCTCAGGTTGCAATGCCCATCATTGATGCTTTCATGTTGATCCCTCAATACAGCAGGTTCCTGAAAGATGTTGTAGCTGAAAAGAAGAAAGAGATGGATGGCATGATGATTCTCACCCATGAGTGCAGTGCCATCATCCAGAGGCTTGATGTTCCAGAGAAGTTAGAGGATCCAAGATGCTTCACACTCCCTTGTGCTCTTGGACCTATGGTATTTGAAAAATGTCTCTGCGATTTGGGAGCTAGTGTGAGCGTGATGCCTTTGTCTGTTGCAAAGAAGCTTGGCTTCACTCAGTACAAGAAGTGTAGACTCTCTCTGGTGTTAGCTGATCGTTCAGTGAAGTACCATGTGGGCATCTTAGAGGACCTCCCTGTGAAGATTGGAAGGTATGAGATACCTACAGACTTTGTGGTGCTTGAGATGGGTGAGGAGGCTCAAGACCCTTTGATTCTTGGAAGGCCGTTCTTAGCTACAGCAGGAGCTATTGTTAATGTGAAGGAAGGAAAGATTGATCTCCATTTGGGTAAAGAGAACATCCTCCACTTTGACATCAAGGGGAAAATGAAGAAACCAACTGTCTTCGGGCAAGCCTTCACCATTGAAGAGAAAGGCACTCCTGCTGATGAGAACCTTGAAGAGCTACCACCTGAGGACGACGTGGAGGGAGAATCTCCCTCTACACAATCCCACTAGCAGGTATTCTATCACCTTCCATTGTATATACCAGTTTTTCTTTGCATATTAGTCTTCCTTTTGGGTATCTCTCTCTACTTAACAACACAGAGACTGTGTGACTTAAGTTTGGGGGAGGTACCAAGTGTTTAATCATGTTTTCTTTGATGATTTTGAGTCTCATGCATTGCATTTTACATACATATATGCATAGAAAAACCAAAAAAAAATTAAAAAGTTTGAAAACCAAAAAAATCATGTAGGTTGCATCACTTGCATTTCTAGGAGAGTCTAGAGCATATAGCTTGCATTCATATGCATTGGGAGCTATTATTTTGAAATACCTTGTGAAGAACACTTGTCAAGAGCTCAAAGTGACACCCTAGTTAGACACATCAAGTAGCTTGAGCATTTCTTGAAAACCTTGCACGCTTCGAGCCTTGAAAACTCTTCTTGAAACATGTTTGCTTGCTTTAAATTAACATTGTTCTTAAAACCAGCTCCAATCTGAAATTTGGCTTAATGAACTTAATTTCTCTTGCATATGGGCACTTGCATACTTGATCATGGATCTCATACACATTTGGGTTATCTTATTCCATTTTACCACACTTTTGTTAACCCAAATGGTACTCCACACCCTTAACTTGAACCCAAGCCATTCTTTTGAGACCAAACATTTGATTTTCATGAGTGAGGCCTTCTTTTGATAGTTTGTCATGTGCAAAATCTTGAGAGTATTGGAGGCGACATAGGATTGTTCTCATCTCTTGCTAGCATAGGAACCTCTTTTGAGCTAGCATCTAGGATGGTGGGTGGGTTTATGTGTTCTAAAGTTAATATCTTGGGTTTTGAATGAGAGATCATGAGAAAGTTTAAACAAAGTGNCATTGGGTGAGTGATGTGAGCAAAGGTTATTTGGGGTATGAGATGAAGAAAGAAAGGGTTAGAAATTGTGATCACTTAGGAGAAGGGTAGAATGATGAGAACAAGACTATGTATGCATCAGTTGCTTCTAGTCTTAGATAAATTTTGCATAATGATCAAGCTCCTTGTTCTTGAGTGATAGTCACTAAAAATGATGCATTTGAACCCTCCTTTTTATTCTCATTAGACCTATTGCTTGCCTAGCCAAATGATTGAGATCATGTGCCCATTTGTGAGACTTCACTTTGTGTGTGTGTGAACTAATGTGAGGGCTGGTTTAAAGACTTGTAAATTGAAGAGTATTGCATCTTGTTTAAAGGCATAAGAGTGTATTGATAGGCCTAAAGAAGCTAGAGTGCTATAAGAGAGTGTGCTCATGCTACTTGGAATGTCTCCTTAGGATGTTAAGCTGAGTTCTTAGATGTGTTTCTCTTGGTTATGAGTTCCGACCTTCAAACCTCTCTTTCCATAAGTCCTTGAAAGTTCACTTGAGGACAAGTAAAGGACAAGTTTGGGGGAGTTGATATGTTGCATATTTACTTGGTTTTAACCTTGCATTCTTGTTCATGTTGAGCATATAGATTAGATTTAGGCATTCTTAGGTTGCATTTTGCATTCATTTGTCTTTATCAGGTGGTGGAACATGCTATGGAGTTCTTGGAGGTGTTTGAGATCAATTATGTGCCAAAAGAGAGTGCAAAGATGTCATTTGGCGAGCCAGAGCATCCACAGCGGAGTCAGGGGGTCGCTCCACGCCCACAGCGGACCCACGGGGAGGATTCAGGGGGTCGCTCCACGTCCACAGCGCCGCAGCGGGGTCGCACAGCGGAGTCGGGGGGTCGCTCCACGGCCACAGCGGACCCCCGGGGCAGAGTCAGGGGGTCGCTCGCATTCGAGAGAAAAGAAAGAGGCTTCACAGCGGGGTCTTGGCAGCGGGGTTGTGACCCCGCTGTGCGTCTTTTCTGTGACGAAAATGTTGTTTCGAGGATCATTTTGCAATATTCGTTTATTATGTTTTGAGTTTGAGAAACCTAATTAAAACTACTCTGTAAGCCACCATTGGCAGATTATCTTTTGTTCTTGAAGAAAACTTCTTTTGGATTGAGATTTCATTGCTTTCATCTTGTGTTCTTGTTGATTTCTTGTCTATTTCTCTACATGATTAATCTGAAATCCAATATGGATTTAAGAGGAATCATGGAGATTAGTGAGTAATCACCTTTTGAATTCATGGGTTAGGGAGATTAAGGGTGATTAGGTTAGATTTAGGATGTTTTAGTGTTAGATTTCTCTTGTTCCTTGCTTATTAGAGTAACCATAATGCCTCTTTTGAATTGATCACTCAAAAGTTGATCTCTAGACATTTCCCACTCACAAAGTGCTCGATGAAATGTCTGAGTCAATTCTCTTAAGCTTTTAACAGTCTTTACCAGGGACACTTGTTGTTAAAGGTGTTAAGATGGCTAATAGATTTATTCCTGATGATTACTTTCATAATATTCAACCAAAGACATTTGATGCTTGAGTTATGGTAGTAAATGAACATTCATCTAGACATAGAGCTTGTTTAGAATGGTATCTAGGCCTAAGGTAGACGGTTTAATTGATCGCTTGCCATCCTTAGATCGAAACTTGATCACCCAAGGTCAAATTCCCTATACCCATGAGTTCTCCTTTATCTTCTTTGTCAAATTTATATCTTTTATTGCATTCTAGTTTTAGTTAACCTTAAAAACCAATCAATCACATTATCGCACTTAGATTAAGCTAGTACTTGTATTCTCGGTGCTTTTAAATCCCTCAGAACTGGTTCGACAATCATCTATACTATAACATTTGTTTTAGGAGCCTCAAAAACTCCTAACATCACACCAGTAGCTAGATTGGAGACTATAATACTTTTAATTGGTTTAGCTGCAACAAATGGATGGGAAATACATCACCTAGACTTCAAGACAGCTTTCTTGCATGGAGAGCTTAATGAAGAGGTCTATGTTTCTCAGCCTGAAGGGTTTGAAAAAGAGGGAGAAGAACATAAGGTTTTCAAACTCTCGAAAGCTTTGTATGGCTTAAAGCAAGCTCCACGAGCCTGGAATACAAAGATTGATCAGATTCTTAAAAAGTTGAAGTTTAAGAAGTGCACAAAGGAGAGTTCAGTGTATCGCAAGGAAGAAGGTAATGAACTACTCATTGTAGCCATTTACGTTGATGATCTCTTTATAACCGGAAACATGGTCACTGCAATAAAGAAGTTTAAGACGCAATGGCACAACAGTTTGAGATGTATGACTTAAGTCTATTGACCTACTATCTCGGTTTGGAAGTACATCAAGGGGCACACGGCATCTCAATGAAACAAGAAGCATATGCACTTCACATATTGAAAGAAGTTAACATGGATGATTGTAATGTAACATATGTACCGATGGAATTTGGTCGAAAGCTTTCTAAGGCTCATGATGAAGCTGAAATCGGTGCAACATTGTATAGAAGAAGAATCGGATGTCTTCGATATTTTTTTGCACTCAAGAGTAGACACCGAATTCTCAGTCGGTGTTCTTAGTATGTGTATGCATTCACCAATAAAGTCATATGGAGATGCATTGAAGCAAATGGTATGGTACTTAAGAGGTACTTGCGACTATGGTTTAGTATTCAAACACGGTGGATCTCAGAAACTCATTGGATATAGTGATAGTAGTCACAACACTGATCCAAACGATGGAAGAAGTACAACTGGACATCTATTTTGCCTTGGTGACATGCCAATCATTTGGTGTTCACAAAAGTAAGACACGGTGGCTTTCTCCTCTTGTGAATCTGAAGTCATGGCAGCAACAGAAGCTACTAAGCAAGCTATTTGGTTGCAAGGTCTACTGAGTGAGATCACTGGAAAGAAAGCAAAGAAGACATTGATCCATGTTGATAATAAATCGGCCATAGCTTTGGCTAAGAACCCGGTTTTCATCGTCGAAGCAAACACATTGAAAAACATTTTCATTTCATCAGAGAGTGTGTTGAAGGAAACAAGATTGATGTAGAACACGTACCTAGAACAGAGCAGAAAGCTGACATACTAGTTAAGGCATTGGCAAAGATCAAGTTCCAAAAAATGAGGGAGCAAATTCAAGTTCTCAACTTAAGCAAAGATGTTATAAAGCTTAAGGAAGAATGTTGGATAAGATTTAAAGATATTACTTAGGAAGAAAGTTATTCAAGAAAATGAAAGCTTGAATAACTTATAGGTTTAGGATAAAGGAAAGATTCCTAGATCATTATGTATTAGGTTAAAATTAAGATGTCTAATACCTCTATATAAAGAGATCTAAGTGTAAGATGATCTCGTAAGAAAATAGAAGAAAATTAAAAAAGATTGATAAGAACTAAAACAACTGTTTTTATATATCTTGGTGCACACACAAACATTCTAATACAAACACGATCTTGAGACTTTAGGTCATAAATCATAATGCATGTTAAAGAGAAGTTTTGCATGTGCCCCATATATATAGGATTCAAAATAATATTACCTTCTTTTTTTATATTACCAAATATTAAGACAAGTAGGATAAGAGCCGCACCTTGCGTGGGATGAAGTTATTATTTTTATTATGTTTTGAGAAATGAAACAATAGTTCTATTTCATTTGGATTAAGAGTGTTCAATCCGGATATCAGGTTTCGATTCGGTTCGATTTTTTGGTATTTCGGTTATTAAAATATAACTACTATTCTAAAGCTATATTTACTTCACTTTGATTTGGTTTATATACCAACGGTTTACAGTTTATTCAGTTTTATACCAAAAAACATAATTATTTAGTTTGTGATCATATTATATATAATATGGTCATATTTGGAGTCATATTGTCAAAAATCATTTATTAAAAATATTATATATTTAAATAAAAGAATAAAAAACAAAAAAAAGGCTCCTATCATCTAATAAAATGATCAAATCTAAAATTAATATCAAGGCTCTAAATTTTGAAAAAAAAAACATAAGCATGAAAGAAAAGTTTTTATATTCTTCCATATTTAGTGTTCATCAAATTAATATGTCTTCGATTGAACACAACTCTGTTTGTTTAAAGATAAAAAAAAAATTGTACAGAATTTCAACTAATTGTTGTCCATCAAATTTACAATATTCACTTCAGTTTAGTTACTGTTAAAAAAAAAAAGCAAAAAGATAAAAAAAAAAAAAGACTAAGAAAATAAGAAGTCTCACTTGCAGTAAAGTGTTAGTTAATTATAGTTCAAGTGATTCAAGTGATTTACAAATTATTATTATAATTTAACTCATGTAACAAATAGATATTCATGCGTCGTTATAAATATATGCATATTTACATGTTTCAGTTTAATATGTCATAAATCAAACCATATTTAAATCCTACGGTTTTTATAAAATCACATCCATTCGGTTTGTTTGGGATATACCAAAAATAATCATATTATCGATTGTTTAATATCTTTTAAAAATATAAAATTAAAAAAAAAAGAACTAAGATATTTAAATCATTGATAGCAAAAAATTTCAATGTGAAAAATTTAATAAGTTTATATATATGTTCTTGAAAATTCATTGAAATTTAATATATATATATATATATATTTATTATTGAATGATATTTTTTACTCATATGGTTTTAAAATCATATGTGAATCTTTTTATAATAAAAATTAAACTATTGATCATTAATTTTTAACATAATAATTTTAATAATTTTAGTCATTTATTCTCGATTTTTAAATTCAAAATAAAACATATAGGAAAAAATTGAAAATTTAATTTTATAGCTAATTTGATTTTTTAATTTATTTAATAATATATTATTAGAATCATTAATTGTCATATATATATATATATTAGTCGTTTATGGTAATTCCGTAAGTTTTATTTAAGGAAAGAAAATAAAATAGTAATTATATCTAGTGGAACAATCATAAATGTTTATATCATAAATATCATATCATATCATCATGTCATATAATTTGACCAACGAATGTATCTAGCGGCATATAAAAATCGAATGTAGACCTACTTATTTTTCAACTGAATGTAATTAACTACCTAATTAAGTGACATCTAATTATGAGATCTTTTTTAATTATTACAAGACTGAGGTTACAATTTTTCAAATGTTTTTCTTTTAAAATATAGGGGATGATAAATCGATTGACCAGTTTAATTACTATTTTTTTATCCAAAAGAATTTAAGAAATGATATGGTGATAACCTTGTGATATAAGAGTAGTAAAGTAAATAAGGACATACGAATGCAATAGTGAGAAAAACTCTTGAAGCTTCAAATAATTTTGTGGAGACCATCTGAGGTATTTGCACCGTTGTCCTCTATCTTTGTGTCTTCTTTTTGAACCTAGCCATTTTCATTACTTTCATCTCTTCCTTAGGAAACCAAAAAGGACACACAAAAGTTCATATATCAAAAAAAACAAAAATGAATAAAAGGGAGAAAAAGTAAGGTACGTACTCTTTATGAGTTGGTTTGGTTTTTTTTTTTTTTTTTTTTTTTGACTTAAAGGTTTGGTTT
>CAKOAT010519598.1:352767-536929 GCA_932364175.1 Eruca vesicaria subsp. sativa
ATTTGGGTTTAGGGTTTTTATTTGCAGCCTCCTGCGTGTTTATGGATTTGTAAGCAAGTTAGAATCATTTGTTGCTTGAAATTTGTTTGTAATTCCTAACCCAATAGAAGAATATACAGAAGGAGAGTGTCATTATTGAGTATATTTGGAGGTGCTTTTAGTTGGGCAACAGTGCCACTTAACCTACTTTGTATATCAAAGATTCAGGGCAAACCCCATCCTTCTCACCTTCCACTTTATTTTTCTCCTTACCCAATTAATAATCTCCATCATCGTAAATTTAATCGAAATATCATAAGTAGACTACTAATGAGCTTCTCTCAGACAACTTACGGCGGGGCAGAGGGGGACATGGCTTACACTAAACCTATGACAACTTTTCATCTAATTTATATGAACTTTTCATCTTAAATCGGTAAAACTATGACTAACAGGGTCAAGTTAAACCCGGTCTGATACGTTGCTTTTGCTGTGCCTCGCTATGCTTCTCAATCTACCTTAGAAAAGAATTTCTGATTCATCAGATCGTTTATATATTCTAAATATAATGAATGAATTTCAGTTTTGTTTTGTATCCAAACAAAACTGAATTATAGTACAAGAGTTTCTTTTTACCATCAAGAGTCTGGGTCCTCTCTTGTTATTGAAGACAGTACTTTCTGGACATTAATCTTTTAGAACCAACTCCTCCAACTCTATTTCAGAGAAATCAAACGACTTATCCCACCTAAAGTCAATTATAAGCCTATATCCAACTATTCATTTGCATCCAAGTTCATCTTCTACATAATAAATGTCGAATTCCCCCAGATGCATAAGACATAAGGAAGACTTGGTTGGGTAGCTAAGCAAAAATAATAATATAAATAATGGCCTTACACCGCATAATTTACATAATCGCAGTGGAAAAGAAGGGAAGAGGGCAGACCCGTGATTCTTCTACCATACCTTAAAAGTTAAAACCTACAAGAAATATTTCATTCTTTCGTCTCTCCTCATTGCATTATACACAGCTTGAACCTGTCAAACCAACAAACGCAAAAGTTAATTATCGCACCAGTTTTCAATTCCAAACTTTACATCATCCTCTCTGTCAGTTTGTGTTTGAATGTATATGCTACTTGTGCCTATTTAGTATTTACTCATATTGCTTTGCATAATATGTGTGTGTGAGAGAGAAAGAGAGGGAAGAGGGAAAAACCTAGAGACGACTCGAATAGGACCAATATTCACTGACACATATTTGCCTTTGCTTGATAATGTCTGCTTTACACAATCCTTTGATCGAGAAAAAAAAACAGATATACAGGATATTAGTAGGATTCTTGTGTTCTCAGTAAGCAATATAAAATTGCATGCGAAGATATTCTTTTAATGGAATATGAAGGAACTAACAGTTAGCAACTAAGCTACAGCACAATGCACAAGACCAATCATATAGACGAAAGCAAGATAACAAAAGTAAGCAGAGCAGTGTACGTACAGTTTTCACTTGTATAGTTGAAGCCAATCAAAATAAAAACACAAGGTAATATATAGCATCTCTGCTTCTAATAATTAGAAATTTTGGAACCATTAACCACATCAATTGCACATATCACGTTCAATATCTCGGAAATGACTTTAGAAAAATGATGATAAAAGAAAAAAAACAATACTAATTATATCTTCCTTAAGAATTTGATCTTGTAGTCTAATAACTCACCCGTACCATGAGGTCTCGGCACAACGCACAACCCTCACAAAATAATCCCATCCCCAATATTATTGATTTCACGTACTAAAGAAGCAGTGGTTACAAAGCTTGATGTTTTCTATACGTTAACGAAGTGAACACGCGAGAAAGAAAAAAAGAATTGGCGTAACACTGAGAAGTCCGAATGTATTAATAGGGTTGGAGATGTTCTTATGCAAAACATTTACACCATGACTTCTAGAGAGAAATATCAATTCAAATTGAGCTAGCAGATTGATAATTAGAAGCTTTGATGAGGTGTACAATTAAAGAGGAAAATGCAAAAAAAAAAAATACCAAAGGAATTTAACGTTGAATAACAGACTCAACAGCAACAACCATAGCATGGACAAAATCATCACCACCAGTCCCGACCGATAGCAGTAAACCCTCTTATCTGTCGGGTATGTGTTGACCTGGCAAACGTTAAAAAAGAAAACATATTGTTTAATTTAAATCTTACACCAGCACATATTATACTGTATTAGAAAAGAGGGAGAGAGAAATACCTTTTGGTCAAGTTGGAGCCAGTGTTGAGCAGAATCATCAGTAACAGTGCCACCGATGATCACATTAGAAACATCCAATGTTCGAAACTACGCTAGGCGCTAGTCGGGCGGCGATCCCGGGCCTAGCGAGTTATCGAAAAATCGGAGTTTAATCGGGGATTAATCGGGGCCTAATTTATAATAAGATTTAATATATTTATAATATATTTATGTAACAAATATGAATAAAATTTTTAATACATGATTATATATTTAAATATATGTGATAAGTTAACGTTGAGGCATTGTAGTCCAGTGGTTAGATACTCACAAGTTATTTTAGGAGGTTAGAGGGTTCGAATCACCTGTGATGCAGATCTTTTTCGTATTTTTAATCAATGCGTTATGCCAAAAAAAAAATAAACACTCAGTTTTGTCCCACATCGGTTAACAATGCTGAAAAGGGGTCTTGACTTTAGTTATAAATACATGACGAAATCTCAGTAAAATTCAGACAAATAGGCCTTTTATTTAGGGCCCAATATTTGTCACTAAGTTTAATTATTATGCGGTATAAATCGGTATAAATCCAATTTTTAAGCGCCTAGTCGGGTTTTTTTTATCAATTCCACGGTTTCCCGATTAATTGAGCCGAGTTGGGTAAAATCTCCGCGGTTGACTCACGTCTAGCGCCTAGTCGGACGAGTAGTCGGCTAGGCGCCTGCGTTTTCGAACACTGGAAACATCACATTAGTAGTTTCCCCAACTCTCCCATCCGTCTTTGACACTTCTGCATCATCCCATCAACCATTTTAAAAAATGAAATCAATAATCAGCTTCACGAAGATTAATCATTAACCCTATATAATCTAAAAATTTCGATCCAATTCTCGGCAATCACCTGAAATGGCCTTGAGAACAGCTTCTTGAGGCGGACCTTGCTCGGATTGATCGTTGTTGAGAGTGCAATTGAGACGAGGGAGACGTTCAGGAACAGGGGCAAAATTGTTGAAGCTTAGACGACTCTGTGGCGCGGGGAACAAACCATGGGCGACGGGAACAGACTACGGAGGGAAGAAGAAGAAGAAGAAGCATCTGTTTGCGCCGCCGGAATTCCGATACGAAAACAGAGCACAAAATCGTTTTGCAAGCCATCTTACTCGAATAATTGCCGAGGGATAAGGACCCTTATAATTGGAGGGTTGCCGTCGATTATTATTAGGCCGTCCGGTCCTTGGATTTGAGAAGTTCGGATTGGCTTTTATAGGATCCGAATTTAATTTTAGAAATTTTGAATTTATACTCCAAAATGGTTTTTATTCATAGAGCTATAAAGTCATTGCAGAATACTATTAGAGCAATTTAGCTGGAAAACCATGAAAGATTGCAATATTAGCAGAATACCAAAGAGACAAAAGCAGTTGTCTACCTGACACATGAAAAGGTGATAGAAAGACGAAAATACCCTGTTTGCTGGACTTCTCACCTTCCCGGTTTTGAACTTCGGGTAGTTGTGTCTGACACAAAATCATCACTAGATTTGGCAAGATAAGAATGAGATTTCGTTTACATTGGCTATAAAAAAAATGTGGAGCTTTTGATATGTTTCTCTCCTTCTTTTAAATCTTTGTGTTAATCAATGAGCAAGATTTATCATTCAAAAACTTGGCATGTTAAACACTCTGAAACAATAAACCACAAGAAAAATATTTATTTTTTGTTATTTTGAAATTGTTAGATATATGTGTAAAAAAAAATTAGCCGAACAATAGTTTTGGTGCAGGATGTACAATATATATTAGCCAGGCAACTGTTTTGAAAATTTGGTTGTGTACTGGTTTTCATTCTTTAGCTAGCCAATTAAAATAAATATCTGCAATTTAATCAAATATATGGTTATACAAGTTAGAATACAAGCACATGTTAATAACATGGTCCAAGCAATAGGGCCCGCCAACAATAATTAGATGTAGAGTATTTACAAAAATAACCAGCTAATTTAATAAGTTACCGTATTTGATGTATTTTAACGGGTTAATCTAATAAGTTTATGTATCCGATGTTTTGTAACCGGCTAATCTAAATTGTACAAATCAATTATCAGATGTTCAGTTTTCCTAGTGGATGGTTACCACATTTTTTGGATGGTTAACACATTTAATGAACATCTAACTAATATATTAGCTATAAATTATCATATCCCTACGTTCAATAATTTTAACCATAAACCGAAGCCCTTATTCCAACAGTCTATGATATAAGATTTCTTGCTAATTTTGTAGTTGGATGTGTAACTTGTTTGGTAGCTTGTTAATGGTAATGAGAAATTTAACTTTTAGTTATTCGAAATTTATTGTTATAGTATAATAATTTTTCTGACTATCTATTAAATAAAGTTTACGGTTAACAGTTTTGCGAACTGGTAATAAATGTAATTATCCATCCAAACACAGACGTTGTAGGTTTCCTCGATTTGGCTTGGCTTTGGCGGAATTTTTAAGAAAAGGTATTTTCCGAGTAGATTCTTCATCAAACAAACCGAATCATATTTGTTTTTTTCACTGATAGTAGACACATAACCAGTTGTTATAAGATGCATGTCACCAAGTCCTTTGGAGAATGAGTAACACAATAGATTTCGTGTACTTTGTGGTATGGAGTGACCTTGACGCCGGTGGATTCTTCTCCGACGGTGAAAAATTCTCGGAGAGTCGACATGATGGCTTTTGTGAACCATCGTCTTCATCCATACGCTGATTGAGTTTAACTAAATTTAATTGGGGAAAGAGAGAAACGATGAACTTTGGATTGATATATTGAATTATCTTCTTCTTTTTTAACACTTTTGGTTTCTTTGTTCACTGTGCTAGAAGCACTGACAAAAAAAGATATGGTATATCTTGCATATCTACCATTTTCTCTCTCTTAGATTTTGTTGTCTATCCGTACTTCTCATTGGTCAGGTGAGAGGTTTAATTAGAGAAGGGTAGCAGAGTAAATAAGCAGCATGAACAGTTGACATTTTTATGACTTTGGTATTTTGCAAATTAAGGTAAAGTTCTTTGGTAGGGAAGCAAATTTCTCATACTATTATTGTCTTCGTTTTTCTGTTATGAACAGTCGTAACGGCCAGGTACAGATCATTTAGGTGATGATTGTTTGTAGTTTTTGAATTAGTTTTGGTTTTTATTTTTTCAAAAACTAGTTTTTATCCAATTAAGATTTTGGTTTTTGTTTTTAGTTTTTGTAAAAACCAATTTTTTGCCAATCAAGATTTTTAATAAATAGATTCCCTAAATTTTAGAGAAACTGGTTTTTGAAAATTTTAATCAATTTATGAAGAGAAACCAAAAACTCATTTTTGTTGGTTTTTAGGAATAAAAACGAATTTTGTTTTATGTTCATTAGATTTGGTACATTTTAACTAGCTAATAATTAAATAATAATACTTTATAAAGATAAAAGTCTAATAAAATTTTGGTACAAAAGATAACATTTAAGCAATAATGTTTAATCATTTATTTATGTTGCATGTCAAAATAAATTTATATAATATTAAATAATTGAAATTGGTTATTCATTTCTACACATAAATTTATTTAATAATTTAATAATAATTACTTATTAAACAATAACTTAAATTATAAAAACATAAAATTTTATTAATAAAATATATTATATTAATTTGAAAAAGAAAAAATTCCATTCAAATTTTATAATTTAAATTACATACAAATTTTTTTATAAATAATTTTCATATTTTAATATTTTAAATGTTGTATTGTTTATAGTTACTTTATGATTTATAATTTAGCATAATATAAGTTTCTTAACATATATAATAATTAAAACATGTTAATGTATTTTGTATTATTAAATAATAATCATTATATTTTAATAGTAGCTTTTAAATGATTTATTTCTTATTTTGTTGTATTATTCTAAAATAATGTATTACTTATTTTTTTAAGAAATTTAAAAACTACAGCAAAACCAAAAACCAAAATCAAAATCTAAAAACTAAAACCAAAAGCTGAAAACCAAAAATAAAAAGCCAAAATCAAAAACCAAAAACAAAAATCTAAAACCAAAATCTAAAAACTAAAAACTAAAACTAAAAACTAGTGTATACAATCATCACCTTAGATTTCTAAAGTTTATGAAATAAACATCTACAATTAGTCGTTGCCATCAGTCCCACCCTAAGAACAACACTCCTAGACAGACATGTGACCAGTTGCATATCACAGCAACTATCTCATTCGCCCCACAAGATTATCAATCTTCCTAATTAAATGCAAGTGTAAAGGGAAAGATGACCCTTTAACCTCTTTGGAACTTTTACTTGTCTATCCTTAACAGACGAGCTTAATAATCATATGCAACATAAGGTACTCTCATATGGAAATCGTGTAAACCTCGAGTTTCGTGCCACAAATACCAAAACATAACAGACCACGTAGACAAAGAAATATGAATATTGATATAGAGGAAAAAGACATCCTAATTTAAGCAAAAACAAAACAATTTGATGGGAGATGTAGACAATAAAACAACAGAGGCCCAAACGTTACTTAGGACCGCTCTGCTTTGGAGAATGTAGTAACTAGCAGAGACATTATTTCCTTATGGAATTGGCCGTTGCTACTAGGGGCTCTTTCATCTAGCAGGAGGTGGAGGGCCAAGGGATTTCGCCATGCCAACCCAAGCAACAATCCCAAAGGCCAGAATTATCCAACCACATACATCGTATGTGAAGTCATTGTTCTTCTTCTTATTCTTCTTAAGACCCTGCAAAACCAAGGACCCACCCCACCAAAATATATGAGAGAGAGAGAGAGATTCTGCTTACCTCCTCAACTACTTTCTACTAGAGAATCATGTGAACTGAAACAAGCAAACCAAAGAAGCAAGGAGATAAGTTACACTAGCATTTGATGAAGCAGCGGGACCTCCTCCTCCACCACCACCACCTCCACCTCCACCTAGTGACTGCTGCATCATCATCCCATTCTCATGTATGTTCATATGTAGCGCCGGTGCCTAATTCACATAGACAGAACAAATTATTATCTCTAATAATGAATGACACGAAACATCGAATCTGAAGATGAAACAGTACCCTTGCTGTAACTTCCAAGGACTTGAGGTACATCTCATTACCTGGATCCTAAAGAAACAAAAGAGAGATAAGAAAAAAAAAGGGAGATAAGAAGTTTGTCTCTCACTACACACATAAAAACATTCAAAAAGTGAAGAAGATGTAACACCTCATTTTCAGCTTTTTGGAAATAATCAGCGGCTTTATCAAAGAGAACTTTGGCTTCATCAGTGTCTGGTGTCAGAAAGGCGTGGGCAGTGTAGGCGTTGCCAAGACACCAAAAAGCCTGATGCTTCCCTGGATTTATTGTCAACACCTCTTCCAACTTGGATATAGCATCTACCAGAAAGATCATTACATATTATATAATATTGTTTTAAGCAAAGAGAGAACAATAATCTGTAAGAAGAAGAGGCTCATACCATCTAACATCAACTTTGCATCAGGAACAGTCTGGAACTGAGCAAGTTCAAGCAATGCTCCACCCCACTGCAGCAAATTCTGCATAAACAAAAATAACCAATAAATCAAGTAGCCAAATCTACTGCAGAATCGTATTCAATACAGAACACACAGCACAACACAGAGAAGATTTTAAGAAGAAAGAAAAAAAGACAATCAAGTAATCGATGTATGGAGAAACATAAATAAGGAGGAGGAGACAAGTGGTAGAAACCTCGGAATCGTGAGAATCCTTAGCGTACTGAGCCTCACACGCTTTGCGAGCGTGCTCAAACATCAGAAGCCTTTCAAGGTCGGCGGTAGAGAACTCCATCGTGAGATTGCGGTGGGAGGGGGAAGAAAGAGAAGTAAAGTTAGGGTTGCTTCTGCTGTGAATTATTATTACAAGGGGAACCACCTCGAAACGAAACTAAAGAAACACCTTCGATTGTATACAGCCGCCTTCCAAGTCGTCGTGGCTAGATGTTTCTATTCTTAGTTTGGTTGGGCTTTCACGGAATTTCTTAGTGGGCCTTTTGATGCTATCCTTTATAACCCACTACTACATTTTCATGTATTCAGATCGTATAAAACACCAATCAGTTAAACCAAAATCCAACCTGACTAACTAGTGTGTATGTACTTGAAATGTGGCATATATGACATATCACTACAGACTTATGAACTTTTTTTTTGATATGCCCTGATCCGGTCGGCCCCATGAAAAATGCACTTAGTGCTACAAAGTAAACTAATCCGAGAGTGGACTAATCCGAAAGTTTACCATATTACCTAACCAAAATTTGAAATTTTTTCTAACTACTGGTAAGAAGTGAACCGATCATTTATTTTGGACCACTATGTTAACCACATGAGCTCAAATCCCAATCTATACTGTCCACGAGTGTATTCAAATTGTGGTTTAACCTTATGTTCTTGCTTTGGAACCGTAAACAAGTCGTCTACACATGCAATGTCATGAAGCAATGACATAAGGTGGACCGGTCGTTTGTTTTGGTCTACCATATTAATCACATGCCCAAAACCTAGTCCAGACTAACCAGGAATATGTTTAAATTGTGGTTTAACCTTCTGTTGTTACTCGGTTGAAATTGTAAACAAGTTGTCTATACATCCAAGGTCATGAAGCAATCTCATTCATGTGAGATGGATTATCCCAAGGTTCTATCCTACATCATTAACTCATGTAATCAATTGTCCCAATTATTTTCACTTTATATGAGTTTCGTTCACATCCATATAAAAATATCAACCTTTGTTACAAAACAATGGTGTATTGTACACCAATGTTGAGTTGGTCTAGTGGTAAAGGGGTTGCGGCTGTCACTTCCACCATTTGGGTTCAACGCACCTTGGAAATGACTATTTACTTGAGTTCCTGATAAAGAGGTAAAACCACCTTTTTTTACCAACAAAAAAAAATGGTGTACTGTACACCAACACACTTAGACTACATAAAAATAAATGCCTTACACAATAAAACAAACAAAGCCAAAAACCAACCAGAAAAACGATAGAATCTTTTTTTTATCCACATAAATTTATTAATTATATTATCACAAGTAAAAAATACATACAGACATACATACATGGGTTAATAAAAAGTAAACATAATGAATAAGACGAAAGAACAACAAATGATAAAATAAAAGTTGTAAAGATGTTATTCTCATTAAAATCATTGTTATCAATAGAATCTCAACTCTATTAATTTTCTTGCAAATTTTAAATCTTAGTCGCATTATAGGTCCGAGTTTCATTTGTTGTATTATGTTGATTTCATCCCAGTTTAGAATTATAAATATTTTACGGTTTAGAATCCAATATATTGATTCAACCGTAAAAATAAAAATTAGGACAACCAACTTTCAACAATTGTATAAATATCGTCATACAACAAAGAAACTTTATCTTTTAGTCAGTATTGTCGTTCTTCCCATGATAGTTTTCAAGGTTTCAACAATAATTTAAACTTATCTATATTTTGATACCAAATATATTGTATCAAAATTGATCTTCACCTCTTGATCTCATCTTGCAGTTGCTTCGACCAAGGCACCATATATAACGATAAATAAACCATGTTGCAATCAAAAATTGATAATACCTTGTCAAATTGACATCACAGTAGGTCTTGACCACCACGGAGATGTAGAATATTGGAGTAGAATTATCGTAATATTGTCCCACTCCAACCTAAATTCCAGGCTCCAATAGATTGTGTACCGAATGATGATGGATACTTGTTGTTGATGATGTATAAACTGATTAAAAATTATAAAATCTCAGATTTTTTTTTGATAAATATCACTTTCCAAAAAGAACCAGTCAAAACTTCGGTCACAAGAAAGAAAAACCATAACATTGCTAGTTTCATCAGTGAGATCGTCATGTGGATATCTTAATCATAAGAGAATCACCAGAAACACTGTTTACTCTAGTGATCAGATCAAGCATTGAAGAGAAGAGAGAAGAGGGAAATCTCACTTACCATCATCTATAACTGTCTCTCTCCCAAATGCTTGTTGCTTCCTTGTTTATAGCAAAACGATAGATCTATCTAAAGGGATCCCCTATACATTATTTGTGAAGTGATTTTGCCACATGTTTTCTCTAGAATCAGTTTCACAAAAAAATGATGACATGTCTACTAGAATTGATGACATGACATATGATTAAATATGACATGGATAATTGCATTTAATGTTATTAAATATTTTTGGAAAAATTTATATAATATGATAACAACTCATATATTACATTTAATGTCGATTTATATTTTTGGAAATATTTTTAAAATATGGTAATAACTAATAAATTATCATTAAAATAAATATATACCAATATGGCATTAAAAATTTCGGAAATATCATTTAATTATATATTTTAAAACTATACAATTTGATTACAAAAATTTCAAAAATGTATACATTTTTCAAATTATTAAAATTTAATCCTAAAATTATTAATTTCTTATATATTTAAAAATTTAATAAATATTGTCTAATTTTAAACTTTGATAATTATAAATTTTTCTACAAATTTATTTAATATTATTAATTAAAATAAATAGATAAAAAGTTTATCTAAGATTATAATTTTAAATATATACATGTGTATTCTTAAATATAATTTAAAATAAATAAAAAATATTTTTATATTACTTTTTATGTTTGATTAAACAAAAATTTGTATTAAAATAGTGATAAGAAAAAGAACTCATAAATTATCATTAAGATAATACATAATATAATAGTAGAAATATAAATATAACAATAAATATTGAAATATTTTTAAGTGTATTTTGTTTAATTATATATTTTTTATTAATAAATTTTCTTTTTCAAAATTTTATGCAGTATTTTTTAAAATTAAAATTTTCTAATCCCAATACCATTACCTTTATTTATAACATCTATAAATTTTAGAAATATTATTTAGTTTTGTATTTTGATAGTTATATATCTAACAAAATTTTCTCTTCATAGTATAGAATCTGATTTAATATAATTTAACCAAAAGGTAAAAGATACATATATATTATTAAATATAAATTTAATAAATTTTTTTAAGATAGACCTAAAAAAAAGTTTTAATCACAAATATAGACCTTAAAATAAAAATGACCAAGATAGGCTTAAATGTTTTATCAAAAATAAGTAAATATACACTTATATCCTTTGGTTTAACTAATCGTAAACTTTTTTGTTTAAAGTTGAGGAGTGGGATTTTGGGGATAGGATTACAAATTTTTTTTTAAAAAAAATTGAAATTTTCAAAATAAAAAATACTGTTTTGGTCATTTTAGTTTTAAGATCTATTTTTGTGAAAAAACCTAAAAAATTTCTATTTGAGAGAACTATCATATATTTAAATAAAACTGTTTATTTTCTCTTAATTTTTACATATAATTAATGTAAAATTAATAATGTAATAAAATAATAAATTTAAAAATTAATTAAATTTTATTTTAAATATAAATTTATTTTTAAAACTTTTATTTCTGCACATGGTGCAGGAAGCCACCTAGTGATTAGTAAGTGTTGTAATTTTTATTTTTGGCTTTAGAATAATAGTTGTAGATTTAATTGCTGTCGCTGTAGATTTATAATAATAACTTTCAAAGCACTAAATATAAAGTTTTGGAAAAGTGATTTCTAAAACTATTTTATTTTTTATTTTTAGTTTTAGGATTGTAACTTTTTTAAGTATAATTGTTAAACTAAAGCGGTAGAAAGAAAATGAACTGTAGAGAGCACTCACAGCACTCACCAATCATCCTCAAAGTATTTTTTTAAGGGAAAATTCCATATAAATACCTCAACTAAATTCTATTAAACTTTTTAATACCCAAACTTTTTCACTACCCAGTTTAAAACCTGAACTAATTATTCTGCCCACTTTAATACATCAACTTTTATAACTGTATCCCTTTTAATACTCAAACTTTGTTTATTTTAATTAACAATACTAATAAGTTTCCAATGAAATTTTAAAAATGTCTAAACTTCAGAAAAAAATAATTTTATTATATGTTTGAGTAACGAAATTAAATAAATGTTTTATAATCTTAAGTTTTGTAATAATTTTTTTAAGTTTTATATATTGAATTTAGTTTTTTTTTTAAATAAAAAGTAAATTATTTTTTTTCCTTCAAAAACTTTTTTTTTAAAACATTAAATTTTCTACAGAGTTTGTTTACCTTATTTCTTAAATCTTCAAATAAACTTAGAAAGTCTAAATATTTTTTCTTAGATTTTGGAGATTTTTAAAATTTTCGTTTGAAATTTATTAGTATTGTTAATTAAAATAAAAAAAGTTTGAGTATTAAAATAGATACATTTATAAAAGTTGGTGTATTAAAATGGGCAGAATAATTAGTTGAGGTATTAAAATGGATAGTGAAAAAGTTTAGGTATTAAAAAGCTTAATAGAATTTAGTTGGGGTATTTATATGGAATTTTCCCTTTTTTTAACAAAGATCTATCTAAGTTTATTTGAAGTTTTACTTCAGTTTTGAATGAAAAATAAATAAAAATTAAATGACTTTTAGAGGAGAGTATACAAAGAGGCCGTTTATATACTAACGAGAAGTGGCCCTAAAAAGGCCCATACTCTTCCGCCGTTTAGGGTTTCATATTTGTCTCCTAATATATAAAGCAGTATGTCCAAAATTCCCCTCTCTCCAGTCTCTTCACCTTCGCCAGTTCACCATTTTGGCCGCCATGGTAAGTGCTTTAACACACTCGTTTGCGTATCATCTGTGTTTTGTATGCTTATGTTTTTTTAATCTCTTTCTTTTTGGTCTTTAATCAGGTGAAGTACTCCCAGGAACCCGACAATTCCACCAAATGTGACAGCTCTTTCTTAACTCTTCACTGTTATTAAGGTCTTGCAATGCTTCACGATTGTTTAATTTTCATTTGTGACGCATTTTGCAGCTTGCAAAGCGAGGGGAGCGGATCTCAGGGTCCACTTCAAGGTAAAAAAAAGTCTAATTGTATCTCAAAAAATGAATCAGATTAGGGTTTTTTCTTTAGTATAAGATAGTAGAAACCTGAATAACAAAAAGCAGGGCTCTGTTGTTACATGAACATAGCTCACGTAAATGTCAGGAAAATCGAATTGGTCATCGTGATTGGGTGAACCTACGTTTCTTCTAATAACTAACGGTTCAGTACATGATGGTACATTATTTTTTAACTTGAGTAATAATGTACACTAGGATTAAAGCAGTAATCATTTTATTTGATTGATACAGTATCTTTAGATTTATACAATGTCTTTTGTATTGTTAACAGTAATTGTTTAATCATTTTCTGTTTGATGATTTGTGTTAATCTAATAATGTTTTTTTTTGTTTGGCTGTTGGATTTGTGTGAACAGAACACTAGGGAGACAGCGCACGCCATAAGAAAGCTACCATTGAACAAGGCCAAAAGATACTTGGAAGATGTGATAGCTCACAAGCAAGCTATCCCTTTCACTCGTTTCTGCCGTGGTGTTGGTCGTACTGCTCAGGCAAAGAACAGGCATTCAAACGGTCAAGGACGTTGGCCTGCTAAATCTGCTCAGTTTGTTCTTGATCTCCTCAAGAATGCTGAGAGCAATGCTGAGGTCAAAGGTTTGGATGTTGATGCACTTTTCATATCTCACATCCAAGTGAACCAAGCAGCTAAACAGAGGCGGAGGACATACCGTGCTCATGGAAGAATCAATCGTATGCTTTTTTAATTTTTCATTTTTATTCTATTCAAGCTTATGTTTTGTTAACAACTCGTGATTTAATTCTATTGTTTTTTGGTGCAGCTTACATGTCAAACCCATGCCATATTGAGTTGATATTGTCAGAGAAGGAAGAGCCTGTGAAGAAAGAGGTAGTTGATCGATCTCACTCAGTGCATGCTGATTTTGACGATCATCATTGAAATGCTTTCTTCTTATATTATTTTGTTTTGTTTTGAATAAATTTGCAGCCGGAGACTCAGTTGGCAGCTAAGTCAAAGAAAGGAGCTTCGTCTTGAGCCTAGAGAGACACAAAAGTAGTTTTCCGTGGTAAACCCTGTTAAACAAGAGCGCCCATGATACATTTTGATTGCTTATTATCATCTTGTAAGACAAAGAGCCAACATTTTCTGAGACATATGTGGATTTGTTTCTGGAATACCGGAGCTTTGTTCACTTTATGGAGTAACAAATGTAGAACTTTTAAAACGAATCAGTTTAATAATGGTTACAGAGTCCCAAACATGCAAGGTATCGCCAGTCTTTCATTTTTTCTGCTGTGTCTCAAGATTCATTTAGATATATGATGGTATTAAGGCTACTTTTCTAGGACGGATCCGTGGAGAAGCGTAGAGTATGTTCAGAATCGACCAAGGTTTAAGGTCACCAGCCCAACCTAGGTTTTAGGGTTTTTGTTTTAAATAAGAAGCTAATTTGAAAATGAAACAGACAGTGAAGAAGATGGAAAATGAAATAGCTTCAAGGCACAGATCCTAGAAGTTTTGCTAGTGATGTACTTCAACGATCAGATATACTATTCTAGGATCAGTGACTTGAAGATGTCTGTTCGTTGACACACAACGAGCAAAGTGTGTAATGATGAAAATCTATGCCCAATACAAAGTGAGTATTTGCTAAGAACTCACAGTATATGAAGAATGAAGATACTTATTTTCCATGTAACTAAGTACTGATGTTATGATACAAGAGCACGTAATAATCACGTATCATTAATCAATAACATGGACTTCCTGATGAACAACATTAATGACCAAACTATACGTACATCTAAATTTTTTTTGGGGGGGGGGGGGTATCTATTCAATGCTTCTAAACACATAAAATGGAATCAAGCACCAAAGTCATGTGTCACAACAATAAACAAGTGGTCAGCATCTTTTGTCCGATTCCAGTAAGGCCAATTTGATGAGACTAGTTGTATTTGCGCTTCTTTATCATTCACGGCGATTTAAAAGGCAACGGAATAAGAATGAGATAGCAAGTGGGTCAGAATGGGCGACTGATGTTAGAATTGTTTTGTATAATAAAATATTAGACTAGATTTTGATCAACATTTTGAAAACGTAGGATAAATTTTTAGTTAATTTTTCTAATTTAGGAATTACTACGATTTTTTTAATTATAATATTTGAATTTTGACGTCTATAATTAAAAGTAATTTATATTGTTGTCTTATAGTAATTTGGGTTGGATGTTTAGGTATTGTACATTTTTCGGACTCATTTAGTGTGAGTAATATTGAATTGGGTTTGTATTTATATTTTTTGAGTTATTTGGGTTTGGATGTTTAGGACCCGTGTAAGAACCAAACATTTTATTCGTGTACTGTCAGATTTGGTTTGCATTTATATTTTTTATAAACCCGAAATGAAAACGAATTATAAATAGTTTGAGTTATGTTAAAACCATAAATCTCTAAAAACTTTGAAAAATTGAATTAATCCTTAAAATCCAAAATGGGTAGTTTAGGTAATTAAGGGTTTGCATATTATAATATATAATATATAAACTATATTATATATTATGATAATTAATATTTTATTATATTTCGAATATTTGAATACTTGTTAGATTATCGGTGCGGTTTTGATTTTAGTTTTGGTTTTCGGGTTTGAGAAATAGTAACTATATGGCTTTTTCAAAATTTTGGTATGGTTTTGGTTTTAGGTTTTTTTCGTTTTGGTTCGAGTTTTATTTTTTTGTTTGGATAATATTTTAAGATTCATTTTCTCATTATTTTTATTATATGTGTTTTAATACCCATCTTACGAAAATATTTGTTCTTATTTTTAACTTCAAAATATTTTATAATATCACTTTTGTGCTATTGTATTTTTAAAGAATTTTCTCCTTCATTAGATATTTGCCCCAAAATATCAGACTTTACTTGTATAAATTATAGTTTCATAATTTGTTATATACAATTAAAGAGTAGCTATCAAAAAATAATGACACTATTGTAAATTTTTAGCAAATTAAACAATGGAACCCGTTTTACATTGGTCAAAGTTCATTTCGAACTTTAGAACTGAATAGGTTAAACTATTCTTCATTCCATCTATTAATGAAATATTTTGTTTATTTAATGAAAAACAATAAAAACTGTAGTTGTAAAATCTTAGTTGTAACGCGATCATTTATACAACAAGTAATATAACTATTATTTTTTTTATGAACTTAAATATATATTGAAAAAATTTAATATCTTAATTTAACATTTTAATTTATAAAAAAATAATGAATATCTATTTAATATTTACTTATATAATATTCAGTTTTTAAAATGCTAAGGTATGAAATAAACTTCAAAAAATCTCAGATATTCTTAGAGCGTATGAGAAAATGGAAGATTAATCAGAAGTTAAAAATGTTACCACTTACTGATGATATTATAATTGTACAAACCTAAAAATTTGGACTTATGAAAAATATATATTAGAAGGATAAACGTTTCTCGGATTCTCCCAAACAAACTCAAAATGATTTATTTAAGTTTTATTATTTTGAATACAATAAACTTATTTATTAATTAAACACATAATCTTAATACAATATTTAAATATTTTTAAAATAATATATCAAAAAGATATTCTTAACTATTTTTCTAAAATCACAATTTAACAATATCTTTTAATATTTTTATTTAAAATAAAATTTATTGGTTTAATATTATTTAATAATAAAATAGTAGATAATAATAAATTTAATAACAAACGAATACAAACTCATTTTAATTTATAAAATAAGAAATAACCTTCTATGATATTTGTATATAAATATTTCATATTTTAATTAAAGCACACAATATATTACTATCAAATGAGATAGCTGTAAATATTTTCAAAAATAAAGAACACCTAAAATATTTGATATATATTTTAATTCATATAATCATGAAAAAGATATGATTAAATTATAACTCCACATGGTAAAATATCAAAGGAAGTGAAAAATAGCTCAATTAATTAGGAGCTGATTTAATATGAATTATCAAAAATTATTTAAATAAAATCATAGTCTAAAATATCTCAGTGGCTAGGAATTGTAAATATTGTTGAAACAGGAGGGCACTTTGAAAGCACAGGTTTTGTTTCTTCGTAAAATCGGATTCAAAAATAATATTAACAACGTTTATTTATACAGTATTTTAAAAAATGAATGAAATAAGTTAGCCATATCCGACCAATTACATCTTTTATTTTTAAAAATCCAAGTTGGAGTAATAATAAGATTTGAATTAAACCATCCAAACCAGTTAAAAATGTTGTGATGACACAGGTCTATCATAACACCTAGTTCAGCTAAATACAAAACATAATTGATTTAATTTGGATAGATAAATAATGTGAAGAACTTAAATTTATTTGGTCTGCTTACATAAATACTTTGAAGTTTCTTTACCAAGTAATGAACCTAGGATTTAAGGGCATTTAATTTGCTACATTTTGCAGATTTGATTTTATTTATAAACATTGAATTTAATTATATTGATTGTTAGTGCGATTTATTCATTTTATATTTAACTTTTGATACATGCAAATCTGTAACTAAATTTAATGAAAATTGTGTAAGGTCTTCAATCTATTTTTAAATAAATGATGTTTCTGTGTTTGAAAGAATTTTCGATATACCCCTTTTCGATTGTTCAATATATTAGTAAGAATTCATCCTAATAGGTTTTGTATCAGTATTTTATATATTAAGAAATTTGGGACTTGCATGTATAACTAATTTATAAATTATTAGCAATACATAATCAATTAATTTTGTAGAAATTGTATTTTATTTAATAAATAATAATGTACACTAATATTTAAAATTTTTATATTAAGAAATCTATATTCTACAAGTGAACTTAATGTTTCTAATGAATATACAAAGAACATGGATTTTAAAAATGTAAATAGGATTCTTGATAATTCTTAGTTAAAATAATATAGACCATCAAATAACAGTAATTAAATATCAATATAATTTTGGGCTATAATAATAGATGATTTAAGAAAAAACCAATTAAGTTTCAGTAAATAGGACGTTAGATTTAAATGATTCTCATTTAGTTGGTTACAAAATATTTCATTTTGTTAGATATTTATAAATTCTAGGAATGTATTGGGATTTGTTAGATATGGCGAGATTGTACTAAATGGCTGAAAATATATGTTTGATAAATCAAATCAATAGCACTATTTTAAAACTTTATGAAAAGGAAGTTTATAGTAAATGTGATTCACGCATAATATATACGAAATGATTAGTATTATCAAATCTATAACTGGTTAAATTAGAAATGAATCATACATATCAAACTGTTTATTATTATTGTATTCCATTGTTATACACAAAACATGCTAAAGACTTCGTTATGTAATATGAACTATTAGTATTATCAAATCTATAACTGGTTAAATTAGAAATGAATCATACATATCAAACTGTTTATTATTATTGTATTCCATTGTTATACACAAAACATGCTAAAGACTTCGTTATGTAATATGAACTAGACTTTGACCTTTGACATGTGCGCCTGCAGATATATTATTATTTTGTAAAATCACAAATTTAATTAAGATATATATATATATACATATTTTATATATTATTTTTTTTTGATAAAAATTGAGGTCAATATTATATATTTTATAACTGAAATTTCAAATGAAATTCTATTTTACCATATATTTAGATGATGTTACTATGTTAAGATATTTGGAATATATTAAGCAATCTATTTAGTATGATTTTTTTTTTTTTAAATATTTATTATGTAACACAAAGAAAAACAAATAATTCAGGGTTTAGCCTTTAAAGTGTAAGATTTAGTGTTTAGAGTTGATGTTTTAGGGTTTAGAGTTTAGTATAATAATCTTCAGGATAATGTATTCTAAAATTTGGAAAGCTTTGAGCGTGTTCATGATGGGTTTCCAGATTGAAGATAATGTATTGTGAAATTTGGAAAACCATGAACGTGTTCAGGATAGGTTTCCAGATAATATATTAATCTTCACGGTAGACTTTAAGGTTTAAGGTTTAAGGTTTAGAGTTTACGGTTTAGACTTGATGTTTTAAGGTCTAGAGCTTAAAGTTCATGTTTTAGGGGTTTGGGTTTAAAGTTGATTTTTTAGGGTTTAAGGTTTAGAGTTTAGGTTAGAGTTTAGGGTTGAAGGTTTAGGGTTTAAGATATAAGGTAATTTTTTAGGGTTTAGGATTTGGGTTTAGGATTTAGGGTTTAGAATTGTGGTTTAATATTTAGGTTTTAGGGTTGAGTCTACTTTTATGGTTTAGGGTTTAGTGTTGATAGTAAGGTTTAGAGTTGAGGTTTTAGGGTTTAGAATTTAGGTTTAGAAATTAAGGGTAATGTTTTAGGGTTTATATTTGAATGTTTATGGTTTAAAGTTAGAATTGTGATTTAGGGCTTAGAGTTTTTTTTCTATGGTTTAGGGTTTAGGTTTTAGGGTTTAGGCTTTAGGGTTTACAATTGAGTTTTAGGATTTAAGATAATTTTTTAGTGTTAAAGATTGATAATTTGTTTTAGGGTTTAGGGTTAATTGTTGATGGTTTAAGATTTAGAAAGGTTCAAGGTTTAGGATTTATGTTTTAGGGTTTAAAATTTATGTTTTAGGGTTTAGGGTTGAAGGTGTAGAGTTAGTATTTTTAGGGTTTAGGGTTTAATATTGATAGTAATGTTTAGAGTTAATCTTATATATTAAAATAGAAGTCATGACTTGACTTCATGTGTGATTTTTTAAAAAATGGACTATTACTAGAAAGTTATGTTACATTAATTCTCTAATAATCTTATCAGTATTATATTTTATAAAAAATCTTATCTATAATAACAAAGATACGCTTAACAATTTGGTTTTGGTAAATTACCCCATATCTTTCAACTTAGTCACGCAAAATATGTCAATAAATATAAGTTTATGAATCTTTTATTATTTATAAGGAAATATGTCAATAATAATTAAATGCATCCACAATATATTAACAAAAATCACAGATTCGTAATATGGAATATTTATATACCCTAACAAAATTTACACGCTATATATACTAGATAAATTTATTTTGATGTAAATTTTTAAAATTATATTGTTTTAAAAAATGAAATTGTTTAAAAAAATATTTTTTTAATAAAATTATTTATAATATTAATTTATGAAGCTATAAGTTTAGTTTTTAGTAAAACTTTCTTCGAAATTTATATTTATCTTTGCAAATTAAAGTATACTAATATTTAATCAAACTCTATTTATATTACTTTATCTAAAAATGAAATACCAATCTAACAAACAATAAAATATAGAAGAAGAAATAACACATGTTTGAAAAAACATGTATAATATAAAAGATTTTAAACAATCTATTTGATTATAAAACGTATTATATAATATTATTATGTTTGAAAAACATTTACTATACATATCGTAAATATGTGATTACTATAATATATACCAATTTACAAGTGAAAACAAAATGTTTATATAACTAAATATAAACGAAAACAAACACCCGCACGGTTGTGCGGGTCAAAATCTAGTATTAATTAAAAGCGGAGATATTAGTGACTTTTTGCCCATTAATGAATGTCATTTTTGTGTCTTTTCCCTTTTAGTGCTATTTTGGTCAATTACCCAACATATATTACGAGTTTTTCAGTATTATTTTAGTTTTATTATTGATAATTTATTACATACTAGGTGATTTTCCCGTGCTCATGCACGGGTATGAATATTCATAAAAGTAAAATTTTATAATAATTGATTTATATTTAGTTTTAGTTTTGAATCAATTTATATGTAGAATTTATATTAATAAATATTATATTATTCTTTACATATGACTTTGGATATATTATTGTCGGTTTAATTATTTTTTTGGATCAATAGCCGATTTGGTTATCAATTTGGTATATTGGATAATATCTATTTTTTGCAGCTATAATACTTTTTATTCTAAATATAATAAAACTTTGATTAATTTTCTTATTTTCATTTTGGTTGGTTATTCTCTTAGATATGTAAATGTATTCTTAAATGTAAATATATTATAGTAAAATTATGTATAACTTAATATATATTCTACTTAAAATGAAATAAATAATAAGCTGAAGTGTTAGATTCAAAATTACATAAATGAATATAATGATAATATTTTGAAGTCTCATGCATATATATAAATTCTACAAAAGAATTAAATTGTAATTGGTTAATATTTTCTTTTTCTTTTTAATATACTTTGGTTCAACCTCTAATTTATATGTATAAAATTAAATAGTTTATTATTATTATTATAAAATTATTTGTTCTTATTGTAGTTATATGTTTAGTTTTGATATAAATTAGATTAGCCGAATCATTCATTTTATGAGTATATTGAATTAAACATATTTTTCAATTAAAATTGAAGCATAATAACTTTTTATTTTAGTTAAGTCAAATCAAATTCATTTTATTTATCGCTTAAATATATATGTATTTTCATAATATTTATGTACTCTTTATTTTAGTTAAGTCAAATCAAATTAGTTTTATTTATCGCTTAAATATACATGTATTTCCATAATATTTATCAAATTGTATTTTGATTTATAAAAAATATTGAAAAATAAAGTGTAACTAATAAATTTTTGGATGTGCATGATCATATATATATATATATATATGAATTTTATTAATTCGAAAATATATTTTATGTTATTTAAAAATATATATTAATGGGGTATTACTATTTTGTGAACTTTCTTTTTTAATAAAGTCATGTTATATACATATATTTTCGTTTAAAAATTTGTTTTAAAAATTTAGAAATATTTCCTTTTTATTATATATGTTATTTAGAAAAAGATAAAAAAGAAACTAAATAAATAAAATAATAATAATCTTAAAATCTAACAATTCATTAAGGGTATCTATGTAATCAACCATCGTGAGAGTTAACGTGAGCGCGCCACGTAGGAAACTGACTTCTCAAATAATATTATAGAGATTATATTTTTTATTTAGACTCAAACTTTATTTTCTTTTATAAAACCCGTGATGTAGAATGAATATGTTAGGTATGGATTTATGTATATTAATAATAGGTTAAAATATCCATTTCAAATTCTTACATTCAAAAAAAAAATTATGCATAAAATTTGGATTAGTTGACAACATACACACACACACACACACATATATATATATATATATATATATATATATGTTGAACGAATCACAGTTTTATGTATTTATTTCATTTGAAATGTCACCAAAAATTTAAGAAGTTTAATGATAAAACTTTATTTTATGTAAGATGGGAAATAGCTATTGTTACTTGATAAACAAAGATTCACTTTTTAAAATAAATACTATAAATAAGAATATAAGATTTCAACCAACGATGCATTTAGTAACAAAAAATAGGTATTAGGCTAATTAATAGGGAGCAAAATATTGTTCGTAAATAGTAGCTATATCTAATCAAGTAAATATTAAATATATTTATTTTAATAACACAAAAAGGTTGGTAGAAAATATCTTAAACAAAAAGTATAAGTTTTGATTAATACAGTGATAGCAATTTGTAAATATTTTTAAAAAATAAGGGTGCCTCAAAAAATAGTCTTCTGTTTTGGATGGCCATTTAACAAACACTTAAAATTTTGAATGGCCATGGTCCTCAATCCTTGTGGAAGACAATAATGTGGCTGGAAACTTGATAGTATTGCCATGTATTTTGTGGTTGGTGACTATGTGTCCAAACATAATAATATTAGAAACATGTCCTTAGGACCTTAACTTTGATGAGAGTTAGCCTCTAACCTGAATTCGTACTTTCTGGTCGAGTGGGATTGTGTGATAATTCATAATTTAGTACCTTGCAAATAACATGCTAGTTTTTTTTTTTTTTGTCAGCCGTCCATTTACTCTAGATCAAGTGGTGACCAGTCGAGTCGATTCTCCGAGGAGAAACTTCGTCTGGCCGGGTCTGATCTATATGGGAAAATAAATAGTCTCTACTCCTTGCTTCTTTAGCTAATGCATCCGCTCGTTCATTTCTACTCCATGGAATATGAGACAGACTCACATCCTCGAAGTCCTCCCGTAGTCGCTGAAACACCTCGATCTCTGTCGCGAAAGCCGGCCAATCCTCCGATCTATTGGACATTTCCACTAGATCCGAGGTCAGTCTCAGTCCGTATCGAAATCATCCTCAAATCTCTCATACATGAGACTGCCCACAGTAGGCCTTCTATCTTGGCATGCAGAGTTGATAAGTTCCTTCTACATGTCCGTAGTCCGAACCATTCAGAACCCATTTAATCATTGAGATTCCACCCTAAATCACTGACACTACCATTAGAAACCCAAATTCCCTTTTTGTTGAAAATATAGCCCTAAATTCTATAAGCAATCAATCACTTTATTCATTTCCAACAAAATCACCAATAAAGTCAAAAGCGATAGCATCACTAACCTCAATGATATGATGATGGATAATTCCTTGACTCGTTTATCAAAATCCCCTTCAAAGCAAATGTTCCTCAAATCTTTTGTTAACCTACGATTATATACCACGTTCCTTTAACTAACTATTTATCAGACGAGATTTCTTTCCTAAATCCTAGGGACTCTGATTTTCACCTCTACGATGAGTTCTTGTCTCCAAATTGTAAGTCTCATCAAAAATCTCTCATCTTCTTGGTTTTGCTCCAATATTACTTGATCTTGAAAGACACCACCATGGGAATCTCAATATCATTGTAGATTCCAGTAGACATCTCAACTGAAACCTCGAAAATCTCTAAGATCTTGAAAATCTGTATTTTCTTTATTAATTGGAGAAGTTGTAATCATCGTCGTTTTAGGGTTACACTTTTTACGGCAATCTATACTATTATTTGAGAACTGATTTTTCGCAACGTAACTCTCACGTTAAAAGTTAGAGCGATTAATATCGATATTACCCTTAATGAATAAATATATAAATCAGCCAATAATAAAAATGAATTTAATATTTATTTGATTAGATAAATAATTTAAATTAATAATAATGATAAGAATTATCCATAATCTAAATATATATTTATAAAAGGATAATTCCTATATATATTGTGTTGTTATCTGGAAAATATATTTAATAACAAAATTTCAAAAACATAAAATACATAAATAAATATTAATTAAGTAAAAACTTTAATTGTATATAACTGAAAATAAAAAATTTTAAAAAATTATAATATGTAATTATTTTCAAATTAAAAGAATATTATAATATAATATAATGATATATATATATATATTTGTGAAGTTATTTTTGCCTCTGAGCTCACAGGTTAAATTAAATTTATTTTTATATTTTTATATATAAGTAATAATTAACATGAATTTATCATAATAAATAAAAAATCATTCAAAAAAAAAAAACGTATTTGGCAAAAATAAATATTAATTGTATTATTATCTAAACTAATATTATTCTTTTTGTTAGATCCATTTTTGAATGTATATTTATCGATTCAATTTTTCAAATTGAAAGATAGATTTCTATATTTTTATTAATTAAGAAGAAAGGAAATAGACTTTAGATTTTTTAAAGTTTAAAAGGAAGAAGTATATTTTTTTTAATTAGTGAATAAATTTATCATGTAAAAAAAATTAAAAGAATATAATAATATAATATAATGATATATATATTTGTGAAGTTATTTTCGCCTCTAAGCTCATATGTTAAATTAAATTTATTTTTTATATTTTTATATATAAGTAATCCTTAAACATGAATTTATCATAATAAAAGAAAAAATGATTCAAAAACAAAAAAAAAAACGTCTTTGGCAAAAATAAATTTTAATTGTATTATTATCTAAACTAATATTATTCTTTTTGTTAGATCCTTTTTTGAATGTATATTTATCGATTCAATTTTTCAAATTGAAAGATAGATTTCTATATTTTTATTAATTAAGAAGAAAGGAAATAGACTTTAGATTTTTAAAAGTTTAAAAGGAAGAAGTATATTTTTTTAATTTGTGAATAAATTTATCATGTAAAAAAAAAATAATGTTTTAGGTTAAATTTTTTGGATACAAATATCATTTATTTTGATGATTTTTAAATAGATTTAAAGATAATTAAGCCCGCATGTGCGGGTAAAACACCTAGTATTAACTAAAAGCATGCTAAAAATTTACAATTAGATAGATTTAATAAAAAGCATAGGTTTAAAATATTACAGTAACACGGATCTGTAAATACTGTTAAAATAGAAAAACACTTTAAAAAATGACTTTGAGTTTTAATAGTATAGATGATCAGTATAAACATGGTGTAGAAAGACACACATTTGAACTTGTTGATTTTATGTCATTTTCTATTGAGTGTATGTGTTTCCAAGTGTAAATGAAGTTTATGACATGTGCTGTATATGTGAAAGAATATTAAAACAAAAACTAGCCACCTTTGACCAAGAAACAAAAGCCACCAATAAATTAGGTGTGCATAGACTCGAAAATTCGTTTGTCAACTATTCAAAATATAATAGGTTTGATCAGATACTAATTTATATACAAAGCGCAGTTAAAACAGATTAAAGCTAATTTTATGTGAAATAAAAAATATGTTTAACCGGTTAGTCAGATGATATCCAAATAACTTAAGATTTTAGGTCAAAATCGATTACAAAGTATTAGCAATATAAAATTTTCTTTTTGACACTTCTTATTTATTAATTAATTGAACTTCATAAATAATCTAGTTGATTAGAATTTTATTTTGGATGAAGTCATACTTAGAATGGTAATTCTCTTAAATAACCAATTTTTAAGTGTTTTTTCACAAAATAAACTCCAAAGAAAAAGTGACCAAAAGTATTTTGTTAAAGAGAAAAGATTTTTCTACTTCATTTCTTTATAAATATATAAATATAAATAATTAAAAGTATATAAATTATTAAAATTATATGTTTTCAAATTCAAATATTTTTATAAAAAATATTTTTTTTCTCAAAAATATTTCTGAAAATTCGAAAATACTTTTTAAATCTATTTAAAATATATTTACAGATTTATTATATTTTTTATTTTTTTTACAAATTTTAATCTCAACGCCTTAGATCTAAATTCAAATTCTAGATTAGTTAGTCTTTAAATATTTACAATTTTTAATCTGAATATTTAAAAATTTTGATCTCAACTCCTTAGATCAAAATTTGAATTCTAGATGACAAACAAGCTAGTTAATCTAAATCCTAATTCAACTCTTTAAATATAAATCCTATTTCTAGATTAGTTATTCTCTAGATTAACTTAATTTTATGGAGATAAGTGTATATTTATTCTCTAATTAAACTTTTTTTAATAATTTTTTTTCCGCTTAAAAAAGATTATCGTAAAGAATTTCTCTGTTTAGAAATGTTTCAAAAGAAAAAAAAATCATATTTGAACATGCACTTAGGGCAATATTATTGGGAGTGTTCTTGCATTTATTTCTTAGAAAATATATACATACATATATATATTTTTTAAGAAACAAATGCAAGAACCCTCCCAATAATGTTGTTAAATCTGTTTAGACCATCAGTATCCAAATACCCCATCAGTTTTTACTTCCCAAACTTTTTTTTGGTTCCCTTTAGCCAAAGAAAAAAAGGAAGATTTTGGTGGGTGGGGGCAATTCCGTCAAAGCGTGAAAATTAGATGGATAAATAGGTAAATAATTTTGTGTCACTAGGTCTGTGTCTGTGTGTTGCATCTAAAACGAAGCCTTTCATCGTTCCCCGATTCTTTTGGTGTATTACAGTAGCAGCTAATTGAAATGGCAACCAAAGAAGAAGATGTGCAAGATCCGAGAATCCCCAAAATCGCCTCTTCCATTAGAGTCATCCCTGACTTCCCTAAACCAGGTCTCCCTTTCTCTCTACAAAAAAAAAAAAAGAAGCTTTTCAATTTTTACTTATAAGGATGTCACTAGTTTTAAATCTTGATCTGCTCTTATGGAATTGGAAACTTGTGAACAGGGATCATGTTTCAGGACATAACCACGCTGCTTCTGGACACGGAGGCCTTTAAGGACACCATTGATATTTTTGTTGAAAGGTACAAAGGCAAAGGCATTTCTGTTGTTGCAGGTAACTCTAACTCTTTCATACCCTAATTAACTTACGGTTCTGTTTCCAATGAGGCCCCTTATTTATGGTGAAAGTTGATTCCTTTTGGTATGTAATAGAAATTGTTGATTGAAATGGTCCCAGGTGTGGAAGCAAGAGGTTTCATTTTTGGCCCTCCTATTGCGTTGGCTATTGGTGCCAAATTTGTTCCCATGAGGAAGCCCAAGAAGCTACCCGGTATCTCTTACTACTTCCTTGCTATTTTGATTTAGAGTTACTACTTCAAAAGGGCCCTCTTACTATGTGAATGTTGTTTATTTAAATGGCTTCTTTCCTTGCTATTTTGATTTAGAGTTACTACTTCATGGTTTTTTTTTACAGCAGCCTAAGTGGCTGTTCGTCTTTGTTATATATATATATCGATGAAAAACTTGACCAACTACGAGAAAGATGTTTGTTGAGTCATTGAGAAGTAGCATCACGTGGACGTCGTCGCATTTCTTGTTTATTATCAGTTGGAATTAATTAATTTCTAAAAAGAATGCTGCTAAATGCTATGTGGTGGTTTCTTCATGAAACAGGGAAGGTTATATCGGAGGAGTATTCGTTGGAGTATGGAACAGATAAGATAGAGATGCATGTAGGTGCGGTTGAGCCTGGTGAGCGTGCTATCATCATTGATGACCTCATTGCCACTGGTGGCACTCTCGCTGCTGCTATCCGACTACTTGGTTACTAACTCCAACCACCTTTTTTTGATTAATATGCTCTGCCTTTTCCTTGTAATAAACAAAAAAAAAAAACAAACTCTTTTATTTTCTAAATGGTGCTTTTTTTGGTTGCAGAGCGAGTAGGAGTGACGATTGCTGAGTGTGCTTGCGTGATTGAGTTACCTGTGCTCAAGGGAAGGGAGAAACTTGGAGAGACGCCACTATTTATTCTTGTAACCTCCGATGCTGCTTAAACCCTGAAGGACATAATGGGTTTATTATTATTGGATAATATCCAAACATGTTAGTTTCCATTGTATTGCTTTTGGGATTTTGATCCTTTGTTGTTTTCAACTTTATCATAATTGTCTCAGACAAGAAACATGAGCAAAAGGATGGTGTCTAGTTTCGTTTATTTAATCCCATGGTTTGGCTTCACTTTTCTGTTTTATATGAATCTTTGAAGAAAAGTAGAGGAAGCAATTGTGTTACTATCCCTATGTTACCTACCTTCTGTACCTATGTTACAGTGCTGAAGAGATCGATAAAGCTGCAATCAATCTAGTAAAGATGTCCCTAGGGCCTTCTGAATCAAAAGACAGGTACCACACACACATCTTGGCTATTGTTTGTAGCAAAGCTATGAACTGAAGATCCAAAACACTCAGTGGAAGGCATAATTTCTCAAGCTCGCAGGTTCCCTTGGTGTATGCTATGGAAACGCCGCGAGAAACCTCCAGATTAGACTCTGTGAACGGATTTTTCCTTCAGAATAATGTCCTTTTATCTCTGAATAAAGCTGCAATAAAGATGCTGTATACAACTTGACCGTTGAGAATGCAATATCAAAGATGAGATTCAACCAGAGGATGGGAACATATAGCTATTGCTCTTTCAGCAGATAAACGGCTCAAGGATGTTGAATCTATTCTGGGCTTTACAATTAATGGAAGAGCTGCTAACAGCGGAAAGTTAGAACTTCCGAAGTTGAAAGCTGTGCTCAAGAACAACTTAAGCAGGCATTGAAGACATGCAGAAACATGTCTGGAAATGGCAACATCCATCTGCTTTTATTCTCCCAGAGGCTACAATTAATGTAACAGGTATTGAGGAAATATCTGGACTCTGGAAGGTTTTGACGTTTCATTAATTTGCCTCTTGTTGATAATAACAAACTCCATACGTTTGCTTCTATGGCTGGCTAAGGTTTGTCCCTCGAAGCTAAATAACTTCATGAAGAGGCTTTAATATCCATCTTCATATATCTGTCGATAGATTCAGACCACGTGCCCAACATTGTGTCTGAAGAAGATATTATGATAAATTTGACTCATCACTTGCAACCGCTAAGATTTTTTTGATTGTTAACATGCAAGTCTTGTCACAGGCTCACAGCAAGCTGCCTATGAACTAGAGCTGTCAGCTCCACAGCTCCGGTACAGAGTTTCATTTGAGTTGCAAGATAAGTTGCATAGGCAGAGCTATAAGTAAAACCAAGTAACAGAAACATTCTTTAGTCTCTAAGCAAAGATTGCATAGTGGCAGATTCTTGATGATAAATTTTTGATAAATAAAGTTGGCATGCTATGGTTTGTTGCATGTTAATGTAATTATCAGTTACATAAGTCTGTGAGCCATGAATTTAATTTCAAAAGTTATGTTTTGTCACGAGAGAAGCCATTCTTAAACATATGTTGTTCTTCATAGTGTATTATAACAGCAGAAACTATCACTAACCGAGATTTACATATTTAACTATATATTATATTATATCATTACCCCAGTTCATTATATACTAAACCACTACAAAGGAACAACAACACATAATACTCCAAAAACCCTAAACTAAGCATGGCAGCTTGATCGACAAGTTTCTCTTGCGGTTGTGTGAAACCTCCACGTAAAGACATAATCTTTGGAATCACACTCAAGTTTCATCACATCACAAAAGGCATGCACAAACTCCTCCTTACCATCTCTTCCCCACTCTATCCTCACCCAGCAAGAGAACCCATTATTGTTCTCCGGAATCTTGGCTTCACATAGATGGATCATCACTTCTCCACAGATCCTCTTCCCTCTAACCATTGAGTCTAGCCACGAGCACTCAGGCTGCCCCATCATTTCCTTGTATGCCGAGTTCACGAGCCTGACTCTGTTGTTGGCATCAGAGATTATGGCTGGGACGTCATCGGATTCAAACTCCTCTTCAACATCTTGTGGTGACTTCTTGATGATGTGAGATGGGTTTGTTAGTGGATTTATGCATGCTACGTTGATCCTTGAGCAAACTGGTCTTATGGCCTGCGGTGATATCACTCTGGTTGTGGTTGTTGTTGTTGTGGTGAGGGGTTCTTGAAGTTGCTTCAAGAAATCTCTCTCTATCACTTCCGCGGTCTTGTTCAGATCAATGACTTCTTTGATCTCTGGTTCCATGCATTTGGAAGGAGGAGAAGGAGAGCATTGAAGAAGAGGCAGAGTCACCAAAGCAGGAGAGCCACCACCATTCTCCAACGCGTACCCAACTTGGGCCAGGTTAGGTAAGCCAGCATGAGTGAAAGCCTGAAAGGAAAGCGTTTTAATAGGACCAAAGACACGTTGTGGAGTAGTAGTGGTGGAAGCAGCTGATGACGGCGGCTTGTGTCTCTTCAACGAAAGAGGAGAGGTTGGACCCATGCCGCCTCGGCCTCGCTTACGGGTTCTAGTAGGACGAGCTTGAAGCTGAGGCCAGAGGTTACGTAGGTAAGGAGATTGGTTGATCTTGTGAGACATAGAGGAAGAAGAAGAGTCATTATCGTTTACTTGGGTCGTTGTCCCTGGCTTAGGAGCAATAGGTCTGTATTTAGACAGGATCTCAGCTGTTTTAAGAGTTGTGGTGGTGGTGGTGGAGTGAGAGTTATGAGGGGTGAGTATCTTTATCATGGTTATAAAACTAAAGTGAAAACAAAACTCAAAACCACAGGAAGAGAAGAAGAAGGAAGAGAGATGGATGTTGAGAGATCAAAGAGAAGGTGACGAGAGGTGAGGTTATAATAAGGAGAGTGAAGAGCCAATAAGAGAGAGGCGAATATTAAGGAAGAGAGACATTTGGAGAGAAAAGGATGGGTACGTGTTAGTGAGGCTTGGGGATAGGGACACGTGTGTAGAACAAAGTTTAATGTGCCGTTTTTACTAGGAGATATGGTTCGGTTCACCAATCACAGTGCTTGTCACCGCAACGCGTGTTGCTGCTGGACGTCATGCGTGCCTACACCTATCACCATTTGCTGTTTGTTTCAAAAAATTTTAAGTAATTTTTTTTTAACTACATGCAATGTATATTCGAGGTTCTTTTTTAAAAAGTGTTAGGCGTTATTGGCGTCTTTGGTTGTTGGAGATGTTGTGTGTGTTAGTGATTGGTTGTTGGGGAGGAACACGAGGCAGTTGCAGCGTGTGTCTGAACCATGCAACGGTGGGAGAGAAGGAGAGTACACGTGGGGATTTTTTAGTTGACGTCTGGGGGCTTCTTTTCTCGTACGTGTCTTAATGGCTCTTTTCTTGAGATTCTGGCTTTGCCGTTTAACATCGTATGTTTGGTCGACACATACATACAAAGCTTTCCGTTTTCGTGGTGGTTTTGCTTATCTCTCTTCTTCTTTTTTTTTACTTTCTTGATTCTGAATTCAGGGGGAAAAGGGTTGGAATCCGTTATAAGAAAAAGGTGTTACGTTTTGTTTGTGGAGTTTAACGCTCCATGCATGTTAAAGATTTTTATCTTTTGTGATGATTGCTAGATTTGTTAATTGGTCCCATATCCACCATATTTTATGGTAACGGATCCTTCCTTAAATTCTAGATAAAATAACCTTATGAAATGGGATTTGACTCAAGGAAGGAAAGCGATAGAAAAGAAAAGATGATTTTATTCGGTATTCACAAATCGCTTCTTCTCATCGCTAGTTTGTCGACTAATCTTGACTCCAAGTATTGTTAATTACGTTGGAATGAGCCGTCCCATATTAGAGGCAACTCAAAGTTAATATAAGAGGACAAAAAAAATCTTAATATGTAATAAAAGTATGAGTTTGAAAAACTCAGCATCCAACGAGTGACTAGCAGAACAAGCTAAAAATAAAAAAAAATAAACGCATAAACAACAAAACCAAAAACAGACTAACTGAGAGGCTCTTCCAAAATTCTTCGAAGCATAAAATATTGCACAACATATAGAAAGCAAATATACTTCTTACTCCTCTATCACTTATAGAAAGCAAATATACTTCTCTAATGCGTTAAGCTTCAAAAATTGAAATGGAAACTCTATTCAGAGAAAGAGCTTTCTTCTTTCTCTCCTTCGTGCTGGCCTTATGTCCCGAATATATGTCTGTGAACTGGCTGTGAATCTAAACCCTTGATGACTTCCATCCATGGTTTCTCTACCACCAATGTTGCACTTTTTGATAAGTGTCTTAGATATAGAACCGGGTGCTTCCACGTTCCCATTTCAATCTCCTTACTCTTGCTCACTTTTTTATATTCCTCGAATCTACGTTTTCGGTTCACATGTCCCAGTTTCTCCAAACCAATGCTCGCAATTCTACCTTCCATCTTTTCAGACAGGTTACTGCCGTATGTCAAATCCATCTCTTCGCCTTGTTCTGTCGGCTTCCCAAACTCGATCAAACACTTTGCTCTGTTTTGCAAAAAATAATTCAAGGGTCACGATTAGAACGGCTTGCTTTTAATATTGTAGTGCAAGTTGTCATTAGTGATAAATTTGAAGTACCTGGAGCTGTAAATGATTACAGATGATGAGCTTGGTGATGGAGAGAACGAGAGCCCTACGACCTCACCAGGGAATTCTTGGAAACTCTTAGGCAAATGAAAAGTATGTAGCAATGACCACTTGCCCAACTCTCTAGCCTCCACGTCCAATGCAAAGACCTGGTTTGACGAGGTCGAGATCACAAGCATGTTATTGTCTCTTGGATGAAAACCAGCGGCTGCAACAGATGCACCATCGAGCCTTGATATGAACCAATGCTGCCTGTAATCAGTACCAAAGCTTGAATGAGAAAAAAAAATTACAAGCAGCTGCTTGGAAATATGCAAGCCAAAATCATATATTCGTAATCCTCTGAAGATATATATTGTAAACAAGTCTTACTACACAATTGTAAGCAGATAGGGTTCACAAAATGTTCACCTCTGTGTTTCCAGGTTGAACACATATATGTCGCCAAAGCAATTGATAGCAGCTAGCCACTGATCATCTGAGCTAGTATACAGTTTTGTAATTGGAGCCTCACGAGGAGGAGATTCATTATACTGCCCTTCCTGACGTGGAATAAGAGTATCTAATAGCTCCATGCTATCAATGTCAACAGTCTGCCAACAAAGTACAGTTCAGATGTTTGATAAGGTCAAGAAAGTCAAAGTAAAATTAGCAACAAAAAAAAAAAATCGGCACATACATATATCCTTCTATCATGCCCAGCTATTATCAGCCGAGAGCTGTCACAGCTGAAGACCATGGAATGAGCAAACGGCAGGTTGGGAAGTCGCTTTCTGTTGGGACTCCATGGATTCTTTCCAAGTTTCTTTTTCTCCAGCTCAAACAGGCTTGGACGAATTTGGTCAGAATACGCAAAAAGTGATCCTGTGTTAGAAATTGCACTGCATATGATCTTCCGGGCATCTTTACTTTTAACACGAACTAATGGCTTGGTGGAGACACGCCCACTAGAATCACTGCTTATGTTAATACGAAGAATATCTATAGAACAAGATTCCTGAACCATGAGAAGAGAAGTCTGATTGAACACTGTGTTATGTACCATCTGCATAGGTACTCTCTGAGGTGCAGGACATATATCATGTGGAGGGAACTTAGTGAACTCTTGAACCGAGTATGCAAAAAGCTTTGCATCATCACCAGCTGAAATGAGCATTGGAACCCCTAAGTGTGCCCATTTATGGTAACTGAAACCACTCGGCTTGTCCGTCTTGCGCTGTTTACGACTTTTTCTCTTTGCATAACTGTCTGGAAAGGTGCCTGCAACAGGAGGAAGTTTAACAATCACAAAATAACAGAAAGAACTAGATACAGGTGCTCATATGATGTGATTGTTCACATATGAGTTCTATTGAAAGCTTTGAGTTTTCTCTGTGTCTGTGATCCTTCAACTCTAACACATCCTAACATGAATTTTAATTGCCAATTTTACTGGAAAATTTAAAAATGAGAAAAACTCAAGAAGCTACTGACCTTCAGAACTTATTGGCACTGCCACGGTTAGAGCTCTGATGTCATGCGTATGAGCCCTTACACAACCAATATAATCCCACTTCTTGGTGGAAGAAGGTTTCAAATCTTGTGATTCAAATGCACTACCAGCGAGCTTATATAGGATAACCTACAAATAGATGAACAGAGTATTAGAAAGTCAAAACCTTGCAACTGGTCAAACCATAAGTTTCTACTTTAGTTAAGTCCCATGTCTCGTCAAAGGGAATCCAGTATTTAATATACATCAGTTGTTAACTGAAATTCACATGGGAGAGAACACCAGCGGTATCATTTACCTGTCCATCGGCACCGGTAGAAAACACGCGGTCATGAGTTGGGGCTTGCGCAAGAGCATTGACATCACCCTTATGATTAGAATGCGCCTGCAAGAGAGTTCCATGCTGGCTATCCCAAAACTGGACAGTTCCTGTACTATCTCCGCTGACAAGAACTCCACATCTAGAATAAAATGTAGATCATTAGCAAAAGGATAAGAAAAACACAAAACCAACATAAGAGGTAATAATGTTTACCTCAACGCAAGAAGTGACCAAATGCAAAGCTCGGATCCATTTCCCAGACCTCCAAGTCCAACTGTAATTCTATATACCTCATGGCAGAGGTTAGCATCCCAGCATCTTATCAACCTACAAATAATTTTTTACTTTAGACAAATGAAAAAACATTCAAGTGACCTTCTTTCCAAGTAAATATGCATACAAAGTAAAATAAAAATACCCTTACCCATCACTACTGCCAGAAAAGATTCTCTGTCCGTCCAAACTCCACGTCACACTTAACGCACGCCCTACCAAGATAATATTTCATAAAGCTCTAAGCAGATAACAATAATGAAGAATCAAATGATGGTATAGTAAAGGGAGTGAAGAAGTCTCACCACTGACCCGAGGCAACGATCTATAGTAAGTTAACCTGTCTGATTCAGAGACAGAATAAATCCTCACGCAGCCATCATCACAGGCAGCTGCAAGATGCCTATCAGAGACCTCTGATTTCTCGCAAAGCTCATCTTCTGTTTCACTTTCTTCCTCGTCATCTGATTTCTCACTCAAGTATCCATCCTGAATCAGCTCAGATCCTTTACCTCCTGCTTTAATGGAGAGAGGAGCCACAGACATTTGCCAGATTGATACTCCAATTGACTCTAAAACAACCTGCACAATCAGAGTAATAATACAATTAATAAAAGCAAAAAAAAAAACGAAAAAAAAAGAAGGTAGAAGTTAAAGTTCAGTGAAATTCACCTTCTGCTTCAAGTCAAAAAGATCCCACTCTGAAACTGTCCCATCTATGCTAGACGAAAGTAACCTAGAGGAGCCTTTAGATCCAACACCAATCCAAACAAGGCACGAGATTCTTGATTTCGGATCTCCATGGATACTCTAAACTCAATTAAGAAAGAAACCAAAAACACACACAAATTAACGAATCTTATCTACTAGAAGAGTTGTTAATCGGAAGAGAAGGATAAGAGCGGCGTACGAGTTGACAGTGCCAGGAGACAGCACCGGGAGAAACGAGCCAGAGCTCGAGAGAACCGTCTTCGCGAGCTGCGGCGACTTGAGAACCGTCGGGGCTGGTAGCGAGAGCTACGATTGGAGATGGCTTCCAATCGATGGAGCTACAACGGTACTCAAACATGGCGGCGACTGAGGAGGCCAAGTTATCTTCTCTCTCACAGAAAAATACTGAAAGCAAATAGGCGCCGTTTTAGGGTTTTCGAGGTTTTTTAGTTTAAAAGCGCTCGGGTTAAGAGACTTGGAGGCATAAAGTTGGGTACAAGTTAATTTACGTTTTCAAATGCCACGCCAAAGAATAAGGTAAGGGTATTTTTGTCTTACGAAATATTTTGAGAGCCTCCAAATGAGAAAGTGGCTTCGGTATCACCATATCAACCACCATTAATGTATCATATCATTAAACTATCAAATCTGTTTGCCCATCCAAAGTAAAACTAGAAAATTGTAAGTTGATGATAATTTTGCAATTTGCTGCAATTGTTGTATGGTATATGAATCATATACTTTAGTACATATGAATCCTAAAAGATTAATATGTAAATGTAACAGTAATGTGTCATTTGCTGCAGAGATGCCACATCTTACATGACACATTTGGTGGAAGTTCTAGAGAAAAGCTGCGGATATGTTACACACCATACCATTATGGGAGCTCCATATGATTTCAGGTACGATCTCGCTAAGTCAGGTCATTCGCCACAGTAGCCTTAAAGTTCCTACAAGTTCTCATATAGTAGTTGGAGCAACGAAAAATCAGTGATACTCCTTTCCAAGGGTCTAGGACTCTGAGAGTTTTTTTCGTCCAACATTTCCTTAACAGAACCCTTTCATAGTGCAAAAAGTACATCAAATACTTTCTTTCTCTCACAACACCAAGAGGTGGAATCGTTGAGCAAATGACGACGTTTGCCTCGGGAAACATATACATTTTATCAATCCTTTGCTGGTCAGGCTGCAACACAAAAAAATCCAAGAGTAACCAATGGCTATTTCCATCTTCCAACGTCTTAAACTAAACTGCTTGTGGTTACTCACGAGTTAGCTACTCAGATGTACTTTAAAAAGCTACAAGAAAAACATAATATTTGTCTCTTCATTATGAGACGAACATGAATTTATTAAACATTGTCTAAAGTGGTAATGACCTTCTCATTCAATAATTAAAATAAATATGTGAGACTATTATCCAAAATACACCAGATCAAAACTATGAAATTCCAAACAATAATCATAAATGAAAAAATAACGTATACACATTTTCTATTTATAGAAGAAAAGGTAACAACATATCGTTAACGAATAGCCGAGGAAGTCATGAGATTGGAATCAATCAGAGTCTGGACGAATTTAGCTTTCTTTGTTCAAATAAAAATTTGAAAATTGTTTTGTAAAGGTTAAAATTGAACCTATCTCATATTGACAAAAATAATACTAATTAACTAAAATACACTTACGTTTGACAAAAAAAAAACTAAAATACAGTTATGAAACTTAGAACACATAATCTATGTTATGCAATAATCTAAAAACACACTCATCTTCATGATTTTAATTCGTTTTTATTAGTAAAGTCACAAGTTCATCGAAATATGAAGACCTCATATATACATCTTTATCTTGTCAAAATTCATAAGATAAAGATGTATATATATTTTCTCATTTTTAGCGATAACCAAACTGGAACATGCATATAAAACTAAACCTCATCATATCCATACATTACCACTTGTTACAAAATTAAAGTTTTATTTCTTTATTTATTTATACTTATCTCGCCACCTCACTTAACCAACTTACTATAAAATCTTCTAGCATTCATCAAGCTTTAAATTTTACGTTGTTTACATTTTCAAAATTGGGGCCACTAAACACACAAAATATTTGCATAGGAAAATGAAAAAGGTTCATGCAAAACCACAAATAGTGTAACTTTGAAGTGAGTAGTTGCTTGCAAATGAAGATGTGAATCAGTTTCTCAGAGTATAGATTATGAACTATGATCATTGATTTCACATTTTGCCCAAAAACTATCATAACTATCTTCAAAATCCTCAACATGCAACTATTGTTTATCTTTTCAGTTTCGTTTTAGTTTCCTTTTTGATTAGATATTTAGAAAACTTAAAATATATACCAATAAACAAGAAGACAAAAATATCATCAATAATCATTAGATCATTACTAGAATGCACTATAGAAAATTGACAATGAAATCACAAACAAAACCAATCTCAAAAGACTAAAACAAACAAATAACAACACCTACTTCATAAATATACACAAACAATCAAAACCAACCGGAACAAAAACCATCATACCTAATCACAAAAGATTACAACAAACGACAAAACTTATATCATATATTTACACAAACCATTAAACCCAATCGCAACAACACTAAATACTCAAATGGATAATAAACAAAATTTATCATCGACCATCAATCACTATCATACCTAATCATAATCATAAAATTTTATATATCTACACATGAATAATTCTAAAGCTAACACAAAGTAAAACAACAAAGATATTTCAAATCCTAAACATGAGTCTTTGAAAATGATGAATGGTGGTGGACAAAGAAGAATATGAGAATATGAAAGAGGTATTGGTCATTATTGACAAGGAAAATAGATTTTCACCGATGCGCAATTCAGATTTTCACTGATGGAGAAAATGTAATGAAAGAAAAAAATTGATAACATGTAGCCAATGAGAAAAAGAAAAGAAGAAGAAAGTCAATACATGATAGATAAAGAAGGAATAAAGGATTGAGACGACGAAAATAAGTCTCGTAGATAAATTAAGAAACATTAGAAAAATTATAACCCAATGAGCATTTGGAAACTCCACTGTCTGATAGTCGATAAACACCTCTACATTGCTTTCCCCGTTAGTAATAGCTTTGGAACAGCCACTAGATCCCCCTACCTCAATGAATCTGTCTTCACCAACTAGGCGACCTTTACTACCAACAAACCTGCTGGAGCTAGCAACCTCCCGATGCACTCCCCCACACATAAGCATCTCCAGAATTACCAGCTTCTCCACTCCACCATAGCTAAGCATCTCCAGGATTACCAGCTTCTCCTGATCCTATTGCCCAAATAAGAAAGATAAAAAGTTATAAGGGGGAAATTACAAATTGTTACCTTTATGTATAAACTCTTTCCAGCAGATTACAAATTGTTATATGTATAAATTCATAATGTATAGAATCTTATAGGAAGGGGCGGATTATAGGTTCTATAAGCTTTAACTTATTGTTAATGTATGTTTCCTTGTGCCCAGACTGTTGAAAATCCAAGACATTGGGAATGTTTGGTGAGTTAAGAGTCTTCCCAAAATCAGTACATTATAATCATACAATTTTATATAGCTACACATGAATAAGTCGAAAGCTAACACAAAGTAAAACAACAAAGATATTTGAAATCCTAAACATGAGTCTTTGACAAGGATGATTGGTGGTGGACAAAGAAGAATATGAGAATATGAAAGAGGGTATTGGTCATCATTGACAAGGAAAATAGATTTTCACCGATGCGCAATTCATATTTTCACTGAAGGAGAAAATATAATGAAAGAAAAAAAATCAATAACAATTAGCCAATAAGAAAAATAAAAGAAGATTAAGTGAGTACATGATAGATTAAGGAGAAATAAAGGATTAATACAAAAATAAGTCTCGCTTGTGAATTAAAAAACATTGGAAAGATGATTTGAAAAACTCGTAGATGAGAATCATATAAGAAATCGGTGAATAATGAATTTAGGTTACAACATAAATTTAAAAGATTTTTGACCTTTGTAGTTTTTTCAATGTCTTAAAATTTTGAACATTTGGATTTAAAATAAATTATAACTTAATATAATATACTAGATGGGATTAACAAAAAAAAATATACTAATGAGATAATAATGAGTTGAATTATATTAAGGGGAATAACAGATTAGTTTTTAATATATTTTCTGAAGATAAAGTACACCGGATCAAGACAATGAAATTCCAAACAATAATCACAAATGACAAAATAACGTATGCACATTTTTCTATTTATAGAAGAAAAGGTAGCAACATATCATTAATGAATATATGAGGAAGTCATGAGATCGGAATCAATCAGAGTGTGGAGGAATTTAGCTTTCCTTGTTCAAACAACAATCTGAAAATTGTTCAGGAAAGGTTAAAATTGAATCTTTCACATATTGACGAAAATAATAATAATTTAACTAAAATACACTTAAGAAACTTAGAATACATAATCTATGTTATACAATAATCTAAAGACACACTCATCTTCATATTTTCATTTGTTTGATTAGTAAAATCACAAGTTCATCAAAATATGAAGACCTAATATATACATCTTTGTCTTATCAAAATTCACCAATTTGATGTATGTTTGAGAGATATACATTTTCTCATTTTTAGAGATAACCAAACTGGAACACGCACATAAAACTAAACTTCATCATATACATTACCACTTGTTACAAATTTTAAAGTGTTATTTCTTTATTTATTTATATAATCTTGCCACCTCACTTAACCAATTTACTATAATTTCTTCTATCATTTATCAAGTTTTAAAGTCTACAGTGTTTACGTTTTCGAATTTAGGCAGCTAAATACACAAAATTCTTGCAATGAAAGATGAAAAAAGTTTGTGCAAAGATAAACCACAAATAATGAAACTTTGAAGTGAGCAGTTGCTTGCAAATGAAGCTATTAATCAGTTTCTTAGAGTATAGACTATGAACTATGATCAATGATTTTCACATTTTGACCAAAAACTGTCATAAGTATCTTCTAAATCGTCGACATGCAACTATTGTTTATGTTTTCAGTTTCGTTTCAGATCCCTCTTTGATTTAACATTTAGACAACTTAAAATATATATATCAAGAAATAATACAAAAAAAAATCATCAATAATCATTAGATCATTACTAGAATGCACTATAGAAAATTGACAATGAATTCGAAAACAAAACCAATTGCAAAAGATTAAAACAAACAAATAACAAAACTTATTTCAAAAACCATCATATCCAATCACAAAAGATTACAAATAATGACAAAACATATATCATATATCTATACAAACCATTATCGACCATCAAACACTATCATACCTAATTAAAATCATATAATTTCATATATCTACACATGAACAAGTTGAAAGCTAACACAAAGTAAAACAATAAAGATATTCTAAATCCTAAACATGAATCTTTGACAAGGATGAATGGTGGTGGACAAAGAAGAATATGAGAATATGAAAGAAGGTATTGGTCATCATTGACAAGAAAAATAAATTTTTACCGATGCGTAATTCAAATTTTCATTGATGGAGAAAATGTAATGAAAAAAAAAAGATAATAAGTAGCCAATGAAAAAAAAAAGAAGAAGAAAGTTCAGTACTTGAAAAATAAAGGAGGAATAAAAGATTGAGACGAAAATAAGTCTGGCCAAAGATTTAAGAAACATTGGAAAGATGATTTGAAAAACTCATAGATGAGAATTGTATAAAAAATCGGTGAATAATAAATTTAGGCAACAACATAAATTTAATAGATTTTTTACCTTTGTAATATTTTTTAATGTCTTAAAATTTGAAACAATTAGATTGAAAATAAATTATAATTGCTTAGTATAATATACTAGATATGATTAACAAAAAAAATTATATACTAAATAGATAACAATGAGTTAAATTATATTAGGGAATAATGGATTAGTCTTTTTATATTTTTATGAAAATATCCATATTATTGTTATAATTTTTAATTGTGTGGTATTTTAGATAAAAATGTTTTATTACTATTTAAAATTTTTGTTTCAATTTTTCAAAAATCAATTTACTTTGTTCTGTATCTTGTTCAGTCAAAAAAAGTCCAAAGTTTGTCTCGTATCGGTCGGTAGTCTTTTGTTGGGAGTAAAAAAGGGCAAGAGTGTAAATTTAAAAGGTGGATGGGAACGAATCCCAAAATTAGAGAGAAGTCGCGTTGGTCTGTCATCTTCTAGCTGACGGATTCGAGATCAGACGCAGCGTAGCGTAGATGTGGATGAATGCAAATCTCCATCGATTTTTATTATCTTCTTCTTCTATAGCTTAATCATGTTTCGTCCTCTCCACATATGCTTCCTTATCTCTTTTGCATTCTTCATCGACCCCTCCTCGCAGCATGATAAGAAGATACAAATGCGAGAGAAAGTGCGCGAGATGTAAGCATCGTTGTTTTTCTTTTGTTCTGTTAATGCTTCATGATTGTTTTTTTTTATAAATTTAGCTTATTCTGGGATTAGGTAAGAATAAAACATGTGGTCTTATTCAAGCTGATCTTTCATGGGTTCGGTCTTTTTTGGTTCCGTTGTAAGAGATTTTTGTAGCTTAAGGGATTTGTATCTGAACGGGTAATATCAGATCTTAATCACATTGAATGCTTTTTTCTTTGTTTGGTGGTGATATCTTTTCAATTGTCGTGAAGCTTTCCATAAGGAATCACAAACACTATTTGAGAGAGTTAGATGGATACTAGGCTTTTTTTTTTCAATTGTGAATTTTGCTGATTCATCCAGATGTGTCCTTTAGTCTGCATTTGGTCGCCTCATTGTATCATTTGTTTCTTTCTTTTACACCTTTTTATAGTCTTCATGAGAACTAAGTGGATGTAGTTCCTAAGAAGTATTATTGATGATATGTTTATACCTGGACACGTTGTTTTTTTACAGGTTCTATCATGCGTATGACAATTACATGACTTACGCTTTTCCGGTTAGTTTGGTTATCGCTAAAATTAACAGTGTGATGAATTCTAGCTAGTCTGATTCTGAATTTCACTACATTTTTAATTCGAACAGCATGATGAGCTAAAGCCTCTTAGCAAAAGTTTCACAGACTCTCTCAGTGAGCTTGGAAATCTTAAGGTAACTTATTAGCTTTAGCTCACCATTAGCGAGTTTAAGCAGAATATTGACTAACATCTCTGATTTCTAGCTTGAACACCTGCCGACAGATTATAATGGATCAGCTGTCACACTTGTTGAATCCTTGTCCAGGTATGTTATGCAACAGTGAAAGCATTCCTTAAGTGGTTATCTAATATCAGTTTCACATGATTTTCTTTGTCCCAGCCTTGCTATATTGGGAAACAAGACAGAATTTGAAAAGGGGGTTCTCTGGCTCTCAGAAAATCTGACATTCGATGTTGATGTACGGGTCAATCTCTTTGAGGTAAAATTCAACTTCATTCGAAGCTTGAATCATTTGCTCCTCCATAGGGCTGTACTAGTAAATGGTTATTCTTCTTATAACTACTTTGGTGTGAAGTTAAATTCTGTTGAATTTCCTTCAAGAATCTGGATGTATTCCCAAGTTTCATGAAATTACTCGTATTCTGATGCTTCTAACTGGTGATATTTTCGCTTCTGATCTGTAGTGCAATATAAGAGTTCTTGGAGGACTTATCTCTGCTCATCTTCTTGCAATTGATCCAACTAATAGGTTGATTCAGGGCTCCTACAACAACCAGCTTCTTAGATTAGCCGAAGACCTTGGAAAACGCTTTTTGCCAGCGTTTGAAACACCCACAGCTTTACCCTATGCATGGATTAACTTGAAGGTACTGTAAACTAACTTACTGCCTGCACCTAAAATATCCTGGATATCGAATGTGAAGTTTGAGCTCGTTCTTCTAGTATTTTTGAAAAAGGTTTTTGACCCCAAATAATATCGTTGGGCAGAATGGAGTAATGGTGAATGAGACAACTGAAACAAGCACTTCAGGATGTGGTATGTATCTTGTTGTTCCTCGTTCCTTTTACATGGAATATAAACGCAAGTATTTTTCTTTGACGAAATTTGTTGTTCGAATGTGTTCATGGGATTTATTGATATGCTGTTTACATGTTAGGTTCCCTCATTCTTGAAATGGGAGCATTGTCACGGCTCACTGGCGACCCTAGATTTGAATCAGTTGCATTACGTGCGCTTCGTCAACTATGGAGGATGCGCAGTTCGTTAGATCTGCTTGGGACAACATTGGATGTGGTAACTGGGGAATGGCTAGAGTACTCCTCCGGTATTGGAGCTGGTATGTTATTCATTTCTAGGAGAGTTCCAGTGGCAATTTTTTTCTTTCCAATAGATAGTGCAGAATCCTTTCACATAATTAACATGTGCAGCTTTGATTTAGTTTCATTTTGGTCTTATAAAGGGGTTGACTCTTTCTATGAATACCTCATGAAGGCTTATATTCTTTTTGGAAAAGAAGATTACTGGCGAATGTTTAGTTCTGCGTATCTGGCATCTCAGAAGCACTTCAGATATGGTCCTTGGTAATATACTAGCCTGAAGAAAAGTACTTCCACAATCTCCATTATGACATTTGACTTTTATTATTCCAAACTGGAAACTGATAGATTTAATAACGTGTTGATCTACCTGGGTTAGGTACCATGAAGCTAATATGTGGAGTGGGAAACCAACTTATTGGCAGCTCACAAGTCTACAGGCGTTTTGGCCTGGTCTACAGGTATAATGAGTGAATGGATTGCTTAAATGTCGTTGAGTGAAAAGGGAATATTCTGGTTTTCATTCTCAAGTTCTTACTACTAGGTTCTTGTTGGGGATGTCGCAGCTGCAAATTCATCGCACCGGGAGTTTTTCCATGCATGGGAGAAGTTTGGTGTTTTACCTGAAAGGTATGCAATCTTCAGTTCTTAGTGATTTCAACTTTGCTGTTTGGGGTATAGGATGCTGAAGAATCTTTGTTCAGGTATCTATTAGATCATCAAATGATACATCCTACTGAGAGGTACTATCCACTGCGTCCTGAATTAGCAGAATCCACGTTCTACCTATACCAAGCTACAAAAGGTTTTTGCATTTTTTTTGTCTCACATTTAATGTTTATAATGTGAACCACATCATTTGAGGCAAGCTTCGTTGACAATAAATCGCTATTTCATTCCTTTGTTTTTCCCTTTGCAGATCCATGGTACCTAGATGTTGGTGAAGCAATGGTAAAATCTCTTAATCGGTATACAAAGGTGGCAGGGGGATTTGCAAGTGTTAGAGATGTGACGACCATGCAACTGGAAGATCACCAGCACAGTTTCTTTCTCGCTGAAACGTAAAATTAGCGTCCACTTCCCTGCACGTAATTAATTTCTTACCTATACAATGTCAGAACTCAGAACATCATATTGGTTGTCATCTCACATTTGCAGGTGCAAGTACTTATATCTCCTCTTCGATGATTCCTTTGTGGCCAAAAGAAATTATATATTCACAACCGAGGGCCATCCTATACAGGTTACGAGCTCCTGGCATGAGAAACTACCAGAAAGTTATTTCTCTGGCAACTGGACGTTTTCAAAGGTTTGGCTCTTGTTCCAGTTCTGATCCTATTCATTGTGCATTAGAGAGTAGGAAGAACAGCGATGATGTTTTTTCCCAGTTGATATTCCACATTCAACGAATATTATCGAGTCTTAATGGATTATTATTTATCTGCTTGTGCTAAACTATAGATTTACTGCAGAGTGGAGCATGGGAAAGTGGAGCAAGTGCATTGTCAATGAAAGTCTGTCCATCGATAGCTCCAAACTCTAGACTTCCTGAGCAACATAGAGAGAGTGTTTGCCATGTTCCTGACCAGAAAATAGATCATAGGTGTTGGAGCAACAGAGAGTGTGGAGTTGACGCCACTACTTGTAGACAAAGATCCTGCAGCGAAGTTGGATACTGCGGCTTGTGGAACCCCTTATAAGTTACAAACAACTTCTGACTCAAAAACAGAATACGAGAAGTGGGGTTTATGAATAGAAACTGTAAAGTAATACGGAAAGACTAGTTTTTGGTGGACAGGGAAATATAGAGTTGTTTCATGATACTGTTGTATTACGTCTAAAGTATTATCAGATCTTACATGGATTTGTACTTTTTTTTTTTCACTCTAGGAAGATCAACCTTAAGACTATTACCATAAAACTGTCCTTTCAATTCACCATAGATGAAACTTCATTTCTTGCTGCAGGTGTTACCATCTACATTGTCTCTAGACTATATGCTTCCTTGACCAATTTCAAGACAGCATACCCAACTGCTAAAGCAGTTAATGATTTCAATAACTCTGAAACAGTCCTCAGTTTTGTAAGCAATCCCATAAATAGGTTCGTAATAGAATATTCACACCTTGCACAAACCAGTTTCTAAGTACGAACAAACATCACTTATTCTCAAGTTGTACAAGTATTTGAAGAAAAAACATTGCAATATCTTAAATCTTTATTAGGTTTTATTCATGTTAAGTTGTATAAGGTAGAAACATCCACCTCCGTCATTTTTTTGGGTTCAGCTATTACTGAGAAACACCTCAACTCTGAGATTGATAGAGAGGTCTAAGACTCTGCAGATGAGGCTGCTGCGTCATCTTTGTGCTTAATCATGCCGGAGTCGACAAGAATTGGAATCTCTGCAGCAAGCCCCAAACAAAGTGCATGTGCTATACCAAACCTAGGACTGCATCAACAAAACAAAACAAAACAAAAGCAAAAGGCATTCATCAACGGCAAGAAAACGGGTATAATGTGCTAATCATATTCGTGTAAGAAATAGATATGCATAAACCCAACAAATTATATGTTCACTTCAGGACAGTAACTTTCATTTCGACCAGCTTAATAGAATCAACCAACCAATCTAATTAACATCATAGGACAACGAGTTCTTTCATAATCCTTGTAATAAAATCAATGGGAAGTACACTAAACTTATCTTAAGCATTTGCTTGGTTCTCTAACAATGTCAATGCAACCACAAAGCATAACAAAGTTTTTACCAATTCCATTTGAGACAGAAACAAAACTCCGGTCGTAACCAAAAGAAAGCACCAAAACCTTTTGAGTTTTGCCGTCAATCTCAGGCAACTCAAGCTCGGGAGCAGTGGCAGGGTAAGTGATAGGGATATCGAATTGGAGATTCGTATTTGAGGAGGTTGTGAACACACCAACACTTGCCAGTCCAACGCGTGCCTTCGGGGTTGGAGGCGGAGATACGGAACCAATCGTTGTCGTTGGACTTGTTCATGTGTGTGTATGCGATCAGAGACTTGTACTCTTCTTTAAGCCTCTGTTTCCATGCATCGCCGTCTCTTGGTCCCGCCTTTGTCGTCAGGAGAGGGATTCGCGTTAACGTCGACTTCGTGCTCGGATTCCATCCTTACACTCGGCCCTAAAATGTCTTTTTTTTTCTCCTTTTGATCGGTGGAAAGCAGAGGATGTTTTGATTCTGATTCTTCTAGGACCAAACAGAAAAAATGTAACCGAAATACTAAACCGTCTAGGCAATTTGGTTTAGTTTTATTTGATTTGGTCCATTAAAAGCTTACTAAATATTGACTCGTGCGACCACATGGATATTTAATTTTATATTTTAATTTATGTTATTAAGTTTATACTAGGTGACTGGCCCGCATCCTGTGCGAACATATAATATCTAAAATAATAAAATTAGGTGACTGGTCCGCATGTGCGGGCATATAATATCTAAAATAATGAAAATTATAGTGTTTATATTTAGAAGTTGTGAGAGAAAAAAGTCACTGTGTTTAGTGATTCCGGGCGATGGAGTGAGTTTTCACAGCCACCGTCGGTCCGGCTTTAGATTGTCCTTGGTTTTATTTCTCGTTTATAGATCTTTAGTAGAGAAGGTTTGGTGTATCTCTTGTTTTGGTTTCAACAGGGTGATGTTTTTATTTTGGGAGGCGGAAACTTATATAGATCCGTCGAAGAGTGTATCTACATTAGAGTTTTCTCAATTTTGGGTTTTCGGCCCCATGTCGATTCTTATTGTAATGTCCTTTTGTTATGGGTTTTGGTGATTGTGTATCTTGGGATTTGATCCTTTATTAATCAAATTAAGATGAAAAAAAAAATTTAGAAGTTGTGTATCCTACTATATTGTCAATAAGTGAAATTGTGTTGTATATAAGTCTTTTATTTAGAAGTTAACTAAAACTTGTTGGTATATCTCATTTGTCCTTTTCTTTGTTTGTTTTGCAAATATTTTGCCTTGAACCACATGTAACTATTCATTATTGATTGTTTAATTAAATTGTATTTCAAAATATACAGAAAGAGATAGTAGGATAATATAGTTTCTTTCAACTATTTATTAGGTGTTAATCAAAAAGTAATTGCAAGAGATATAATGTTATTTTCTTTGAGAAAATAAATAATAATTANATGTAACTATTCATTATTGATTGTTTAATTAAATTGTATTTCAAAATATACAGAAAGAGATAGTAGGATAATATAGTTTCTTTCAACTATTTATTAGGTGTTAATCAAAAAGTAATTGCAAGAGATATAATGTTATTTTCTTTGAGAAAATAAATAATAATTAAAGCCAATAAAATAAGAAACCAAATTCAAGAAATAACAGTGAACTGGTGTTCAAAAAAAAAGAAGAATAGATTCTTCTTCTATTTCTCCAGCTTCACTTGCTTTTGATTTTTTTTAAAGTGTTTTTTGTTGACAGAGAACTGATCCTCAACAGCATTGTCTCGCGCTCTTATTGGCTTCTTTTTTTAGACAAAAGAGTTGGTAAAAACCACCAGAACCCTTAGATATTTCCTTTTTAAATTGCAACAATAAAACCTTTTGAAGAGAAAAGGGATTTGAACTGAGATCTCTTGCCAATGTGGAAGTAAACATTTTAATATTAAACAATGTGAAATAGGTATAGGAGGTAATGCTGCAAACTCTTATCTTAGCATTCACAAAAGTTTTATAGAGAATCTCACCACATATGAAAAATGTCTAGCATATTGCGATTGTTCTCTAGGGTGCTGATCCTCAACATCATTGCCTCACTCTTATTGTTTTTTTCTGTTAGACAAAGGATTTTTTGAAGAACCCCCCAGAACCCTGAGATATTTATTCTGAAGACTGAAACATTAAACCTTTTGAATAGATTTGAAATGAAATCTTTTACTAACGCGGTTGTAAACATTTTAATATTTTTCTAATAATAAGAATAGTTACGGTTCAATAGGCAAAGTTAAAAGTGATTTCATTTCTTACTTCTTTATCAGCAAATACCATTTCAATAGTGTCTCCGGTCTCTTTGATATACTTCTTTCACAGACGAATAATCCTAACTTCAATATTCCATGTATCTGTTTGAACCATTGCCATTTGTTTTTTTTTTTTTGAATTATCAACATAGCTTTAATGTTTGTAGTGTAAGACCCTGACCAACTTTATATATTCTCCAACTTCCACGTTTGAGAGTTATTAGCATAATATATTTATATGCCTTATGCTAAACTTCCAAAGATATGTACATTAAAATGGCGAAGGAGTTTGTGGGAATGCATTACTAAATTGCTATAATGTGGNGTGTAAGACCCTGACCAACTTTATATATTCTCCAACTTCCACGTTTGAGAGTTATTAGCATAATATATTTATATGCCTTATGCTAAACTTCCAAAGATATGTACATTAAAATGGCGAAGGAGTTTGTGGGAATGCATTACTAAATTGCTATAATGTGGTTCGCAATAATTGCATATATGAACTATCACAAGTAATTTAGGACAAAAAGAATATTAAATTTTAAGGAATTAACTAATTAGGAATATTTAGAAAAATTAAATACAAATAAAATCACATTTGTATTTGAATATTTAATGTATAGTAGTAATATCCCCTATATATTAAAAGAGAAACATTTAAAAAATTGTAACCTCAATTTTGTAATAATTAAAAAAGATCTCATGCTTAGGTGTCATTTAATTAGGTAGTCAATTACATTCAATTGAAAAATAAGTAGGTCCATATTCAATTTTTATATATCGCTAGTTATATTCGTTGGTTAAACTATATGATATGATATGATATTTACGATAGAAGCATTTATGATTGCTCTGCTAGATATAATTAATATTTTATTTTTTTTCCTTAAATAAAACCTACGGAATTACCATAAATAACTAATATATATATGACAATTAATGATTCTAATAATAAATATTTGATAACAATTTATATCTCCTCCATCATTTTTTATTTAATTTTATATTATTAAAATAAATTAAACAATCAAATTAGCTATAAAATTAAACTTTAGATTTTTTCGTATATATTATATTTTGAATTTTACAAAACGAGAATAAATGACTAAAACTATTAAAATTATTATGCTAAAAATTGATGATCAATAGTTTAACATTTTTATTATAAAAAGATACACATGATTTTTAAACCATATGAGTAAAAAGTATCATTCAATAATAAAGCAAATATATATATATATATATATATATATAGATTAAACTATATACCATATAAGATTACATAAATATTTTAATTTCGAAAATTTCAATGAATTTTCAAGAACATTTATAAATTATAAACTTATTAATTGTTTCACATTGAATTTTTGGTATCAATGATTTAAATATCTTAATTCTTTTTTTTTTAATTTTATATTATTAAAAGATATTAAACAATCGATAATATGTTTTTTGGTATATACCATACAAACCGAATGGATGTGATTTTATAAAAACTGTAGGATTTGGATATGGTTTGATTTATAACCGATTAAACTGAAACATATAAATATGTATATATTTATAACGACGCATAAATATTTATTTGTTACATGAGTTGAACTATAATTACAATTTCTAAATCACTTGAATCAATTAAACTATAATTAACTAACAATTTGATGTAACTGAGGCTTCTTATTTTCTTAATTTTTTTTTATCTTTTTGCTTTATTTTAACAGTAACTCGAAGTAAAGCTCACAAATTTGATGGACAACAATTAGTTGAAATTCTTTTACAACTTTTTTTTATCTTCAAACAAACAGAGTTGTGTTCAACCGGAAACATATTAATTTGATGAACACTAAATATGAAAGAATATAAAAACTTTTCTTTCATCCTGATTTTTTTTTTTTTCAAAATTTAGAACTTTGATATTAATTCCAGATTTCATCATTTTATTAGATGATAGAAGCCTTTTTATTCTTTTATTTAAATATAGAATTATTTTTTAATAAATAAAATTTTGACAATATGACTCTAAATATGATCATATTATATGTTTGTATAATATATAATATGATCTCAAACTATATAATTATGTTTTTTGGTATAAAACTGAATAAACAGAAAACAGATAGTATATAAACCAAATCGAACCGAAGTAAATATGGATTTAGAATAGTAGTTATATTTTAATAAATAAAATACCAAAAAATCGACCGTACTAAAATCTGATATCCGGATTGAACACTCCTAATCCAAATGAACCGAACAATTGTTTGATTTTCCAAAACATAATAAAAATAACAATTTCATCCCGCGCAAGGCGCGGGTCTTATCCTAGTATACGAATTAAAATGTAAGAGTAAAACTGAATATCACCTAGATTAAAACTAATCATGAAACAGTTTAGAGAAAAATATTATAGCTATATTGCTATAATTAGGTTTACAATAATTTCTAAGGACTAATAACAATTCATGAATTAACTAATAATGAACATTTTGAAAAATGTACATTTAATGCAATATCATTTGTATGGACTTTTATACTATATAGTAGCAATAACGAATTAATGACCAAGTAATAAGGAATCTTACTTAGATTTGCATATATATTTGTTATACGAAAATTATAATTTGATATTGGTTAATTAAATGTACGCTTAATTAATATTTCCTAAGAAAATCATATCATATATTTTGACTTTTGTAGTTATACAGATTTTTCAACTGTATTTAAAATTAATTAAAAATAATTAATTACAATTCCAAAGCTTATCTAACCAGATTCATATACATATCTCGAGCGTTAATCATTTTAAATAAATCGATATAACTTTATATCACAAATGTATATTAAAATTAAACCGATTTCAATTATAACCATTTAATTTAACCAATATTCCATATCATTTTAATTAAACCGGTATAACTGAAACAAAGCTTATAGGTGTATTGCAAAACCAACATATATAATAGAAAATATAATATTTTTATAAAATTATTAGAAAATTTAAGTGAAGAAGGTTGCCTCTAAACCGGTTAGTGTGGTTTAATTGGTGCATCATGAGATAGGTGGTCTTCATAAGACGGAGTGATGTCTATACAAATGATATTGCATTAAATGTACATTTTTCAATTGATGTTAAATGATTTTAGACATACCTTAAATATTGCATTAAATGTACATTTTTCAATTGATGTTAAATGTACAAATGATTCAATGTACATAATAAAAAATCACTCATGTTATTTCTCAATCAATACATATTAGGTTTTATCTTTTATAAATAATTTATAACATTTTATAACTTATTTTAAAATTCAGATAAATTTATTCTTTAAAAACGCTAAATAATTTTAAAATAATATTAATAAATATGCTTGGATTTTGTAATATTTAAAATAGTTATTATATAATTATATTCAAATACAATTCATCAGTTAGAGTATAAAACTATTATAATTATCTTATATAAAATTTCCTTCATTATATTTTATAGTTTATAAATATTAAAAGTAATAAATAAAACATTATTAATCTTTCTATAATTTCGAGAATTAGTTTCCATAAATATTTATTTGTAATATTCTTTAGATTATATGGCAAGTGATGTTAAATGATTTTAGACTTACCTTAAATATTTAGATCTAAATTAAATAAATAAAAATTAAGAACAATCGACCAATCAAATTATAACAATTTCTTGAAACTTCACCTTTGAGCGACACGTCACCAGAAATCACTAAAGTGGCTTCTCATTTAATATAGGAGGATTTGAAGAGTCCCTTCATGCACGTAATAAAAAAATCACTAATGTTATTTCTCAATCAATATATAGTAGGTTTTATCTTTTATAAATAATTTATAACATTTTATAACTTATTTTAAAATTCAGATAAATTTATTCTTTAAAAAACGCTAAATAATTTTAAAATAATATTAATAAATATGCTTGGATTTTGTAATATTTAAAATTGTTATTATATAATTATATTCAAATACAATTCATCAGTTAGAATATAAAACTATTATAATTATCTTATATAAAATTTCCTTCATTATATTTTATAGTTTATAAATATTAAAAGTAATAAATAAAACATTATTAATCTTTCAATAATTTCGAGAATTAGTTTCCATAAATTGTTATTTGTAATATTCTTTAGATTATATGGCAAGTGATGTTAAATGATTTTAGACTTACCTTAAATATTTAGATCTAAATTAAATAAATAAAAATTAAGAACAATCGACCAATTAAAGTATAACAATTTCTTGAAACTTCACCTATGAGCGACACGTCACCAGAAATCACTAAAGTGACTTCTCATTTAATATATAAGAGGATTTGTAGATGTCAAAAAAAAAGAAATGTTATAATTGTAAATGTAACCGTATTTGTAAATATAAATTATATTTGTATTTAATTTTATATATTTTTATTTTAGCATAAAATGTATCGTCGATATTGAGTATCATATAACCAAATCCAACATTTATATAATTAGATCCATCTCTAACATATACAGCGAATAAATTTTTTTAAACAAAAATAAACAATTATGAATTAACATCTATACTATTAAATCACAATGCCTATTAGGATCCTGACCTTACTTTTTCAAATTATTTACATTACTATGCCACTGAAATTTAGTTTTAATATCAATATTATTTATTTAAATTAAACAACAGATTTTTTTCCTATATTTTTGGTAACTAATAGTATCCATATCTTGTAAATAATATAATTGTAATTTTATGCAAATAATACTTTTCATTATATTTGAATATTATTTTTCGTGTTTAGTATTATTTAACAATTAAATTTGGATATATATATGAAAATAAAAAATATTATTTACTATGTCATTTTTACATAATACTAATATGCTAAATTTGAACCTTCAAAAATATTTTACAACTTATCATAAAATCAAAAATTTACATCTAAAATAAACAGTAATAACTTTCATAAGTTATTAAAAAAAGAAACTAATATAGTCAGATCAATAAATTTTACTTTGTCTATTACCGTTATTTAATTTTTTTAAATAACTTAATAAAAAATTCATCAAAGTATATGATATTACAATTTTAAGTCTTATTATGTGTTACTTTATCAAAAAATAAAAATATTATCTTTGTTTTTTTCGCGTCATAGAGTAATAACAGGTTTTCGATTTTTACAAGTTTTTAATTTTTAATTATCAACTTTTTATTAAATCTAAAATGGATTAAACAAAAATCGCCGAATCTATCGGTTTAACGGTAGTCTGAATAGGATAAGAAAATATTTCTGAAAATTAGATATAATAGAACATTTTTAAACACTAATATATAAACTTTGAAATTGTTTAATTTCAAAAATATTTATAAAATCACTCAAATTGTGTCAAAATCATAAAATTATACCCGCGCTTTAAAATTGCGGGTCAAAATCTAGTACTAATTATAAATGATGCATTAGCTATAACATCCTATATTATTAAAAACAACTTCACTCTCTTCTCATCAATCCACGTCATTTTATGACGTCACTAAATGGGTTAACCAGCGTGCGACATGTGTTCTTTACGTCCAAAACGAAGTGTTTTTGTGGTGGGCTTCTCTTCGCATTCTTCATCCCCTCCGATCTTAGCCATCTTGCAAACTGATTTCTTTAATGCTGCTTCTCACGATGTCTAGGAACTGTCTCGATACCGTTTCGTCTCTGACTCAGCTATTGCGCCTCCGACTACTCCCCGATGTGTCTCCTCCTTAGCGACGGCTCCATATCTCCTCATATGCCTCATTATCCTTTGTGTCTCCAGATTTTTTTCCTTATCTTTCTGTCGCCAGCAATGTGGTTAAGCCTCATGGACCTGCTATGAGGTACTATACGCGGATTTCTGACCCTTCGTTTCGCGATTAATTGAGATTTTGATTATATTTTTATTTTTTCGTGTTTGTTCAGATTGAATCTGATTATATTGGATTATCAATAGTGTGTTTGGGATCTTTTCAGTTCTGATTTTTGTTTGATCTGATATTATTATTGCATGAACGCTAATAACCTTCGCTGATATTGATGAGAGTCTACTGTAAGTTAAGTCCATTGTTAGCCTATTCTTTTTAATTATCTATTGTGTTCTCTTATACAGTTCTGCTGTTTGTGTCTTCCTTGTCTATACGTACAGTTTATACATTAGTATATGTAAAGATTTGTGCAAATCAGGAGGGCTTAAAGCTGTGGCAGGAGAGCTTAATCATTCTGACTTAGATGTAAGGAAAGCTAACTGCGTGGGTCGGGAAGGCCAGCCAAAACAACCCTTTAGTTCAAGCTGCTAGTATGTTCTCTCTGTTAAACTTGCAGAGCAAACCTGTGTAGAAGCTATGGCCCTGTTCGTTTGTTCACAGTCTCAGAAATAAATCATGTTTCTTTTATTTAATTTGGTAACAGGTACAATCTGGTTAAGATGGTTAACTTCAGCTCCACTGATGAACCTGTGAAAGCACTATTTGCGGTTTCTGCCTTGATATGGAACAACATAGCTGGTCAATACATGTTTTATGCATCACATGGATACATTATGCTTCGGGTGAGCACACTAGAAAGACATCATTACACTGTCAGCTTTTGTTCATTTATTCTTTGAATCAGAGAAAGAAATAGGTTTCAGCAATTTGAATACGTTTTCACAGGGGGAAAGTAACGAATCTGAATACGTTTCATCAATTAGCAGGAAAGTTAACTATGAGATCCAGACAATCACTTCTCCACAACCAGGCCAAGCCGAGAATATACCAAGCTAAATAATATTTCACAACGCTGCATTATATATATTTGTTTAGCTTGGGTATAGATGATCATAAAACAATAACATTGAGGAAAAAAAGCTCACTGATTAGCATTACATTCCAGAACCATTTCTTCCAGAAGTGATATTCATCAAAGCTTCCTTACCGCAGCTTTCTCAAGCAAAGCTCAGGAGGTACGAGGCCATTGCACTAGGCACTCAACATGTGTATTTCCTGGAAAATGATGTCAATTTAAGTCCCATATGCTTAAAGAGTTTGGTAAAGAAACTAGGGTGAATTGGCTGAAAATACATAAAGAACTTGGATATTAGCAATATGCCTTAGTTTTGGTGGGAAAATAGTGAGAGGGGGGAAGGAGAGATAAGAGAGAAAAAGGGTAGATAGTTAATTTAGGAGTTTAGTTTGTATATGGGATGCAAATACTCAAGAAACTATCAGTGTGAGAGCAAAAGGGTTGAAACTTTTAAATAAAAATTGTGTGGACATCTATAATTTTGATTCATAGCAAGACGTATAAAATGACATTGGAACGAATGGATTACATCACAGAATATTTCGCTGCAGTAATAGGCAAGGCTGCTGAAGTGAAGTTTGCCGCAAGTTTGCTGATGAGTGATTCGCTGCTTTCTTGAACAATGAAGTTTCTTCAGTCAATGATGTTAAACTTACTTCTTAAGAGTTAGTTGAGGTGAAACCTGCAATTAAAGATGCAGATCATATTCATAACGCTATCAACAGTAACATTCTTAGTGTTTTACGTAGAAATTCTTCAAGGTTTATTGTTACGTTCAAGAACTATGTTACGGCTGAGAGAACAAAGACTCTGCTCTTTTGCTTAAAACACTGTTGTCTATGATTATCTCAAAACAGTGTTGCCTAGGATTTTCTCAAACATAGTTAGATATATACAAGATTCTGTAAATAGGGTAAACAAACTGAAGAAAGCAAAGTATTTAAGTTTTATTATCATATGTAATAAACACTAACGAGAGTAATATTCTTGAAATCAGGTATTACTCATTTGCGCGTTGTTGGAAGAGGAGTGAAACGTGTTTTGATGAATGCAACATCTGCAGAGTCAAGTTCATCGAAAAAGCTAGCTCCTGAGTCTTCAAACAAAGCAGATGGCAACTCATCTTGAAAATGAAAAAGGTAAAGCTATGTTCATTACTAAGTTTTTGCAGAAGAAACTAAAAAATGTTTGATTTACCCTCATAGATCCTTGAAAAGACTATATTCTTGAGTTCTTATATTGTAATTGGGTCCGTACTAATCGTTGAGACTGGAAAGCCTTTCTTTCTTCTATGTTATTTTTTTGTTTAGGGTACAAAAGAAAAAGTTCATTAGAACCAAGTCTGAAAATTATCTACTCAGATATGCGAATCACTGGCTTAGTTGTTGATATCTTTTTAGTTTATTAATTTAATAAACTAAGGGATTATAGGGTATTTTATATTTATGTGGGTTACTTATAGTCCTATAGAATTAAAATTTGGAATATAATGTGATTAGTAGAAAATTTCGCCATGTATCTGGAGATATAAAGATGAGCTGTATATGAAAACAAGCGACCCATGGTGTTGCAAGCAACGTCAGTGTCACCGGTAAAGCTGACGTGGTGAGCAGCTCTAGAGATATCCAAAACTCAAAGCATGTACTTTTTTAATTTACTTAATCTGAAATTTTCAAAGAAACAGAGCAGTTATAAGTAAAACTATGTTCACATGATGTTATGAAATATATGTTGGCGAGATATTAAAGACTTAAGAGTACTTCAAGGTTCTTTTAACATAGTTGCTTGGAGTGATTGTGTTATCTTTCTAGACAAAACCATGAGATATTATTGATAACTTCTTATAGGTTTTCCACCTTACTTCTATGTTTATTCTTTTCCTTTTGTTATCATATATCTCCTGTAAAAATTTATTCAGATCAAAATCAATGTAAAATCTCTAAAAATAATGCATTTACTTCTTTTTGCTCAAGTTTTGGATATAGTAAGCAAAGAGAGAAGCATGTTTTTGAAAGAAAAAAAAAAGAAGTTACATATCAAAATTCAAGGGGAACAATAATAGTTAGTAAACTAATTTCTGATTCCATATTATATACAACAAGGATCCGTCCAGGGTGGGACCAAAATATGAGATCTTAAAAGATCACACAGACTCAGACTTCCTGTTACAGTCTTCTTATGAGCCTTCAATACAGTCTTTAATGCACCACGATCGAAGCTCTTACGTGATGTCCCTCTGAGTTATCGTCGGCTTATATATACCTCTTTTACTCTCTTAAGTTAATCAAGAAACAGATTTTCAAAAGCAAATACTACACTCAAGTTTTAGACAAAAGACAAAAGGTAAAATATGACTATCAAAACTGGTGGTTGAGCTGCAGAAACAAGAAGCTCAGCTTGAGGAGAAAGCTTGAGTTGCAACTCAAACAGTCAAAATTTGAAATTAAATATTTGGATTAAAGGCAAATGATCGAAGATGCTGATGCAAAAAAAACATATGGTTGAGCTCAAGGGAATAAAGCCTAACTTGAGTTAGAATCAAGCTATTAAAATCTATAATCCAAGACTTAGAAAATTCACACAAGGTGTTTACCACAAAAAAAAATCGCACAAGGTAATAAATATTGAATAAGCTAAACTGATGGATGAGTGACATGGACAGGCCACAGAGGCATTGCTTTAAGTAGCAATTTAAGAACTCAAAAGCTATGATCGAGTGGTAGAGCTGCAAAGGCAAAGATTACTTGCATTGTAACTCTAGATATCGCATTAAAAATCATGAAATTCCACAAAATAAAAAGAAAAATAATTATCCTTGCTTAGTATTAGTTTATTTTAATTATGTCAAAGTTAACCTCTACACCAATTTATTGAAAATGTACATTAATTATACTAGGCATATGGGTATATGAACTGAGAGCCGAGAACCAAACCGAAACAAAATAATAAAACAACAAATCAAATTGATGTTCGTAAAAAAAATTAAAATAACCTAATTGTTCATATATCTCTGGAATCAAAAACCCTAAACCGAATCAGAACTGACTCGAAACCTTTATCAAATATTTTAATTTCAAATAACCAAATATTTTAAAATAATACTTATAAACTGAACTATCTGAAAAATAAACTACCCCAAAAAAGTTTTATATTCAAAATATTTTAATATCCAATTAATTATCCAAATAATTTATATTCAAAATATTATATTTACCTGAATTACCAGATATTTAATCCAAAATACCTAAAAATGATTTATTATCTGAATTTTTCGAAAACCCTGAACCAAGTATGAAAATTTTAAATCGAACATTATTACCTAAACCAAACGTAACCCAATATAAATTATATAAATAACTAAACATTTCATATATCACTAGAACCAAAAAACGGAAAATGAAAATAATACAAAGTAGAACCAAACGAGAACATTTAATGCTTTTAAATGACACTTTTTTTTTAAATAACCTGTAAGACAAATTGGTATACTAAAATTTAAAGAATATGAATTATCTTAATCTAAACATTATTGCAATTTGCCATGAAACTTACAAACAAACTTCACATTTTTTTGTTGATAAAATATCAAATCCCGCGCGAAGCGCGGACTTTCCCTAGTTTGTAATAAAATGAAATGATTGTTAAACTTCTACCAAATTTGGAAAGTAAAAAAATTAAGATTTAAACTTGACGTAACTGATATACAATTATAAATAAGCTTAAGTTTGTGTACATTTAAACCATGTATATGTGAATATTATTTTTTAGTCTTTTTAAAAATATTTTTTCTAAGTGATAAAATATATTCAAAATTTATAAATATAATAATTTTATAGTTTATATTGATGAATATTTTTTAGCTTGTAAACCATCAATTGTATCATCACCATATTTTAAATATGATCCATGCAATATGTAAATTAATAAAATTCTTATATAAATATTTTGTGTATATTATTGATGGCGTTAATGTTTTTTTTTTTATGAAATATTAAATTTATTGATCATCTGGAAAAAATAATGTTTATGTACAAGCTAAACTGATTTGAGAACTAATTGTATCTATCTTGTGCTAAACCATCTTTGCAATGAACCCACGAGTTTTGGCTTCTCGTAATACTTTGTGGACATGATCTTTTGCCTTATAGTCTTCTCTATGAACTTTGCTAGCTGATGAACAAGTTCGGCGACCTGCGCATGACGTCTCTCTTTCTGTTCCTTCCATATGTAATAAATGGAGACCTGCAAGGCTAGCCTCAGTAAAATGGATGACATCAGTTTTCCCGAGACTGCCATAATCCTCGTTACAATCTCTCCCTAATCTGGTGATGGTGCTGGCTACAAGAGTGAGCCAACCACCTATAGCCAAAGGGTATACGTGTATGGACATGCAAAATACAAATGATCCCTTGTCTCTTCTGGTTCCCCACAGAACACACAGCTTTGGATCTGTCCCCAAGCCCTCATTCTAGTACCTATAGAGAGCCTATCTTTGACAGCCAACCAAGTGATAAAAGCGTACCGTGAAACTCCTTGAGCGAACCAAACTACCTTATTCCAGGAGACTGTAGGACGTCTGACTCGGATCTGTTCTCATGTCAACGACGCAGAGAAGTCTCTACCGTACCAATCCTCACTCTTCCTCCAAAAACTTCATCCTTTACATTTGTTTCCAACACAACATGTAGTTCCGTAACTTTATCTATCATGCTCTGTACATTCCTGTCCCATACCCGACGGAATCTCCACACACCTCCCACAAGAACATCCGCAATACAAGCTTGATTATCAATACACAGTTTCAGCTTACAACGATCACTTACCATATCAATCAAACGGCCAACAAGATGCCAAATATCTGTCCAAAACTGCACTGATTTGCCACCATGAATATTCATTCTGAGAAAGTTTTGTGCAGCATGTCTCAGTTGGAGAAGTTTTTTTCCAAATCCAAAGAACCTGCTGAGCTTTCCCTAAAATCCCAGAAAGACTCTGCATGTAGTAATGTTTGCTTGACCCACATGCCCCATAAAGAATCTGAGTCTAAATAAAGACGCCATATTAATTTAAGATCATCACAAATCAGAGAAACCTCTCTGATTTTCCTGACTCCCAAACCCCCTTCACTTTTAAGGCTACAGACCTCATCCCACACAACCTTAGCTCTAGTAGTAATATTAGGGGAGCCACTCAAGAGAAACGCTGAGCACACGCTTTCAATCTCGTCAATACAGCCTTGACCCAGACAAATGCTGAGCACCAGAAATTGGTGATGCTGGCAATGACTGATTTAATTAATTGAAGCAGACTAGCAAAGGCAAGGGTTTTACTTGTTCAACTAAGGAATCTGTTTAGAATCTTCACCAGTAAGGGTTCGTAGTCATGGCAAGCCCGGGTACTTAATCGGTAGCTCTGAGACGGTGAGGCCCGCTGCCCCTGCAGCCACTTCCAGAGCCTGCTTCCCTCTTCCTGCCGCAAACACGGTGGATTTAGACACATTTATTCTCAACCCAGACATTCGAGCAAACTCCTGGAACACTGCCAAAGTACCAGTGAGTGAATCATGAGACCCATCTGTGAAAACAACTATATCATCCGCAAAAATCTAATGTGTAAGATTGACTGCACAGCAGGAGGGATGATAGCCAATGCACCTATTCTCCACAGCTTTAGTCAAAAGCTTAGAAAGCATGTTGCTAATAATTACGTATAGATACGAAGATAAGGAACAGCCTTGTCAAATACCGTGTGAGATCGGACAAAATCCCTCCAGTTCACCGTTTATGGACACAGAGAAAGTGGCTGTATCCATGCATCTCATTATCCAAGTGATGAAAATATCTTGTATGCACATTGCCCTGAGTGTAAATTCGACGAACGACCATTTCACTGTGTCAAAAGCCTTAGAAATATCCAGTTTGACAGCAGATGGCATTAATATTTTTAGTATTGATATGCAATATATAAGTTAAAAAAAATTATAATGATTTATTGTGAATTAATTTTTGGAAATGTTTTATTAATTTCAAAAATAGATAAGAGACATAGAATTAAGAGTAATTATTACTTCAATAAATCTGGAAAAACAAAGATTACTTAAATATAGGTTCATTTAATTACTTCGATGACATTTAGTTATAAATAAGTTGTAAGTTTAAGGGGTAACTTTCATTGGTACTTTTATTTAACTAATATAGATATGCATTACAGTGTGTGGTTTACATCTTATCTTATCTTATATATATTAAAATAAAAGTCATGACCTTGATTCATGTGTGATTTTCTTAAAAATTGACCATCACTAGACTTTTGATATCTGTAATTAAATTAATCACAATATCTTTTGATATCTTTTTCACAAACTTCTAACAAATTTGTTGTATAGATATTACAAAATCTCAGTTTTTGAAAATGTATATAAACTCGTAATTAATATAAAATATTATATGCCTTAATGAATATTCAGTTATCGTTTACAAAACTAAAATAAAAATATATCTTTATTTATTTTTTAATCATAATCTATTATATTAAAATAACTACTATACTGAAATAAATAGAATAAAATTATATTAAACTGATAAATTTATATATTTTATTTTAATAATATCAATATTTATGTTTAGAGAATATAATATGTTAGAAAATGGGTTAACATACTAAAGTACATAATACATGTATATAAATTAACATATTTTAAATTTGTATATATATAAATGTATTATCTAAAAGGAATAAACATAAAAAAATTCTAAAAAATAATCCAGAACTTTGAAGCGTGGATAAGAATAATATAAATTAAATATGTATTAATTTTAAATATGTTCTTTCATGCATATATTGATTTGTTTAATAACTATATGCAAATCCGGTTAGATAAATGTATAGCAAGAAGCCAAAAATACATGCATGTAATGGTTTAAGACAATTGATTAATTATGACATGAAAACTATAGCATTATTGTATTTGAAATCTTTATATACACATTTAAAGATATGGTTAAATTAAAAATATATACAAAATTATGTAAAATAAATAATTATATATATATATATATATATATTATCTCCGTTTCAATGTAATCGTTGTAGAGAAAAAAATTATTTTAAAATAAGTGTCATTTTATAATTTTGATGCAAAATTTATTAATTTTATATGTTTTTTATTCGTTGAAATGTGGTTAGATATATAAGTAATAATGTTTTATTGAAAATATGTAAAACTCTTTATCTGAGTGCAAAAACATAAAACGACAATTAAAATGAAGTGAAGAAAGTATAAATGAAATTAAGCATCCGCACCGTTGTCTGGGTTAAAATGTAATGAGACTTTAATTGTTAAGGAAATGAGGAATTAGTTCGTTGTTAAGGATTGCTTTACAAGAATGTGATTCATGTGATTTGCACCTTAAACTAAAAGCATATCCACCGACCAATATATAATCTCTATATTTGTTTCCTGAAATAAAAAAAAACTCTAGTTTCTTAAAAGTGGATTTACCTTAAAATGTATATATATATTTAGTAGAATTGTTATTTATTTTTATTAAAATATAAAATAGTAATTTTGTTTCTCTCTTTTTTTTGTCGTAGTACTTTTATCTCTAAATATAATTTTTTATCAACAATTCAAAATATAAACTAAAATAACATTTCTATATTTATTCTTTTATATTCACTAAAATATAAACTATATTAGTGGAAACCGCTATGATCAAGTGATTTGGTTAATGGTACATTGATGAATCTACATTAAAAGGTCTAGATTTTGAGTTTAGATAAGATCAAATTATGCAAATTAATGAATAATGATCACCAAAAATCTGCATATCTGCATAATTATTTCTATATAATCTATAAATTTTTTTTATAATTTGTAATATCATAATTATAAAAAAAACTATACTGTGGATACACGCAAAAAAGGAGTGTGATTTGTGTGAAAGTGGTATCAATCAATAAACACAAGTGAAAAATCACTGTGTTAAGCTGTTTAAACAACTTGTTTTAAAGGTTTGATTGATAGAGCATTAGTATAAACATTATGCTCTCTATTATCCAATCAAGATTTGTCAAATAACCATTTTGAAAAGTATTTACCAAATGCAAATGCCTTTCAAATGCTCTTTGTTCAATATTCTCTTATAGAACTTTTGGGAGAGCGTTTGCAGATAAAATATATAAAGCTTAAAAATAATTATCTATAATTAATTTATTTTTGTTTAATAATATAAAAAATATTTATAATCGAAAAATAAATTTATATTTTTAAAAATAAGAATAAAAATTATAATTAAATAATTTTAAATTTTTTAAAAGAACAATATTCCACATTTTTAGATATAATTTATATAATGAATAAGATTCATTATTTTTAATAAAAAAATATATTATTAATATATATTATAAATATATAAATATTATTTTAATTTATATTATAAATATATAAATATATAAATATTATGTTTGAAAAAAAAATATATTATTATACTAAATATTATTATAGTTTCATATTTGTATACTGCTAGCCATCATTTTATTAAAAACCTTAATGAAAACATATATGCAGCATACTGTTTCTAGAACTAAGTAACTCAAACCGCGCCCTTTGCAAATCAAGAAACGCAAAACGACAGGGTGTTTTTCTCATCTTGCGGACCTAAAAATGTTTTACGAATTGATTGAAGCCATCCATCCCGGTTGTTACCTAGTGTTACCGTGCTGCTATGCTACCAAACTTTATTTTTTTGTTTTGTTTCTTCTATATGCCTAATTGCTCTCGTGCTTCGCCGAGATTCTTCCTTCTCCAAAAACCCTAGAAACAGAATCCACCGCGAGAGCCCCACTCTATTCCCCCCCCTCCTTTGACAATTCCGCCATCCGAATCTCGAATCCAATAATGGCTGCCGCTGCGTCAGCCAGGGCGCAGGCGCTCTCTCTCCTCGCCGCTGCCAACAACCACGGCGATTTGGCGGTGAAGCTCTCCTCTCTAAGACAGGTGAAGGATTTATTGCTGTCGCTGGAGCCGTCCCTCTCCGCAGAGATTTTCCCCTATCTCGCGGAACTCCACTCGTCTCCTGAAATCCTAGTTCGCAAATCCCTTCTCGAGTGAGTCCTTTTAGCAATTCCAATCTCAGTTTTATGTTTCCCCCTTGAAGATTTTTTAGGGTTATTCTGGATAGTTTTTTTTTCCAATCTGAAAATTAAAATTTGATGTATTTGAAACTTATGTAGGAGCTTAGTGTAAGGGGTGCACCAATTTTAATTATGTAGCAATGTATGGCGATTTAATTGGTTGATTTGATTTTGATTTCGATCGATTTGTTTTTGGGTGACAGGATCATTGAAGAGGTTGGTTTGAGGATGCTTGATCACTCTTATGTTCTAGTGACTGTCTTACTAGTCTTAGCTAGGGACGAGGATCCGCTTGTTGCAAAGAAAGCTATTTCTGTTGGAACAGCGTTTTATTGCAGTATCTTGGAGGAGATGGCAATGCAGGTTTGTACTGTTTCTCAAGTCGGATGTGTTAGTATTAGGCATATGTTTTTTTTTTAAGTCTTGAGTACATTTGTGTTTTAGTAATTACCAGCGGAAGTGTTATGCTTACTTGTAGTTTCCTTCGAGATTGAAATAAAATATATGGAATCAGGCTCTTGTTTTCATTTTCAAAATATTGTTGTTTTTTTAAAAAGAATTAAGGTTAGCGTCAAAAGGAAGTGGGGTATAATGAAGACAATAAAGTAGTCCTAGCTTGGTAATGTTTTCTTTAAGTTTTTGTTGGGTTTCTTATCCTTTTCTTTAAGCTGATTTAGTGTTTACTAGTTCGTTTTATATGTTACTTGAACTTGTATATTCACCCCCAGCAGTGGACATGATTTTTCGCATTGAAATTCTCTTTTCTCTCCCTGATGTGTTATTCTTGATGATATCTACAGTTTCATCACCGTGGTAAAGTTGATCGTTGGTTTGGGGAACTATGGACGTGGATGGTTAACTTCAAAGATGTTCTCTTTTCTACTGCGTTGGAGGTATGCTGACTGTGTATATAGTCTCTTTTATTTTATTCTTCTTTCTCGAGTAATGGTCGTTGGTTATTTATTTTTTCTGCTACTCTGTCAATTTAAGGTTTTCTAACTTAAGTCTGCTGTTTCGTTCATGATAGCCTGGTTGTGTAGGGGTGAAAGTTTTGGCGCTAAAATTTATGGAGACATTTATTTTGCTTTTTACTCCTGATGCATCTGATCCTGAGAAATGTTTCAACGAAGGTATTGCGTTCTAATCATGCAGTATGAATCCGGAATCGCACAATACATGATTTATTCATTTTGTTTCCGGCATGTCAACCTTTCCTAATCTACTGCAGGAAGTAGACAGATGTTCAACATTTCCCGGCTTGCTGGCGGTCACCCCATTCTAAATTCAGCAACGCTTATGTCTGAAGCAAATAGGACATTTGGCATCTTACTAGATCTGGTACAGTCGGCTGGTCGTTTACCGGGTGCACTAACGATAACTGTAGTTAATTGGTATGTTCCTGGATGCGTCCCACTATTCTTGTGTGTTCACTTTTCTCTATGTTCTTCATGATGTTAGTTTTGATTGGTAACCTGCTAGCTAGATCAAAATGATTGCTGGATCTTTGTTTCGTGCAAGTAAGTTGAAATAGCTGCTTTGGTGCTCTCAAATTTTAGTTACTTATTGTCATGTTTCTGCTTTGTTTTCCTGTGTTTTTTTTTTTTCTCTTTTACATGTGTAGTACGCAATGTGAAACACTTATTCTCACGTGCATATTGGTGATAAAACGAACCATTCAGTATGTCTTGCTGCACTAATATTAGCTGATATGGGTTTGAACGTTGGGGTGTGTGACTTATGTTTGTGAGATACACCAATAAGCAGTTGATCGTCCACTTTAAAGTGATTCCATTTTTATGCGTTTACTAAACTTTTGGCTGAGAGAGATAAAGCATGAAACCGTTTATAGTACCGCTCAACCCATATATTATAGTTGCAGCTAACTGATTATATTCTGGGAAAAAAGGCTTGGCTGAAGATGCATCGTTGTCTGATTTCGACAGTTACCTGGGTTTATGGCGCCCGAATTTTTTGGGTGCTGTGGAGCTCCAATTTACAAGTGATAAGGACATCAAGCAAAGAATAAATGATCAGCTCTAGTAGTTAGAAATGCTATTTCCAAGTAACGCGGAAACATGGTAGAGGAAAGTTTTATCTGGTTATGTGAATTGGATGTGTATACACTACAGTTACGGCATATACTTATGATTGTTATGTTGGGATATTAAAAATGTACACACTACAGTTACGGCATACACACTATAATTTGGCAATCAAAGATTTCTGTATGCTGAATTTTAGCCTAACATTTACTTGCTGCTATGATGTAAGATTCTTCTCCATTCATTTTTGGTGGATGTTTGATATGGATAAGGATGAGTTAAATACATGCTACCTGATCTTATGTCATGTCTTGCTGTTAAGATGGACGTAGTAGTTATCTCGTGGTTGTTATGTCCACTAGGTGTCATATTTCTAATTACTTTGAACTATCAAGGTTCGTTATCTTTTTTTTTGGGACAGCTTCAGCTTAACTTGGGAGTTGTCTATGCTTAGCAAACTAATTTGTTCATTTTTACAAATTTAAAAAACTAGTAATTATCTTGCAGATGATTGTTTTTGCTTGAACTGATATAACTTTTAATGTCTGAGACCATTGAGCTTTCTAGAAAGATCAATGGTAAATTCTGAGAGGAAAGACATTGTCCTCAGAGATGGTTTGATTTCATTTGGTTTTACTCTCCCCTTTTATTGATGGAGTTGTAAGTAAGAACATGTGAAATAGATCATTGTATTGTAATTGGAGGAAGTCTTCGGATATGCTAGAATTGCAGAGATTTGCTTATGTTGATATGTTTCGAGGACATAATTTCTGACTGCTCAAATTGATATGTGATATGTTAACAATTTTTCTGTGGAAAGTTTCTCACAGGAATAAAGTGCTATATACTCTAGTATCTTTTGCGTTAGATAAATTGCTGCATATGTTAAATGCGCTGTTTGCATAGGAAGAACCTTAGGACAGTTTTCTTGACGCAAGGGTCATTCTTTTGTTTACTTAGATGTGCAGTGGTCCATTAGCTTGTAAACGCATACCTGAACCATTTGCAATTTTAAATATTTCATATGTAAGCACTGGTCTCGTGTCTGATAGTATCTCATCTTTCGCAGTCTTGCGGTGGTAGCAAGGAAGAGGCCTGTCCACTACAACACTGTCCTTTCTGTTCTACTGGATTTTCACCCAAAGCTTGAGACGGTAAAGGGGTGCCATGCTGCAAGCGTTCAGTATTCCATAAGAACTGCCTTACTGGGATTCCTTAGATGTACTTCCTCACCTATGATAGAGGTATAGCGTTCATACTTATTGTTTTTTTTCTGGAAATGTATCTATTACTCCTCAACACGTCCATGTTGTTTTTATCTGAATAGCATTTGAAATCGTTATTATCAAATATCAATTTTATATCTTTATGCTAAAGTGTTTTTTTTGGGTTTCTGTTATCCAAGCTCATTGTAGTCTAACGAAATGCAGTGCTCAATTTATTTGCTTTTGCTTTTCACTGATCCGTTCACTAGAGTCTATACGTTCAGCAGTGTTTATAACCATAGGTTCATAGCGATCTGTCTTGCACGTCAATTCAAGAAGGAAAAGTTTTCTGTTTTGAATATTTAGTCATCTTTCATTAAGTCAAGCTCCCTCATGTCGAAGACCTTAATTGTTTCAGTATTTATGGTCAAATTGTCAACCTTTTTTGTTATTTTATCCTTTGTCTGTTCTAGGAACGTGCCAGGCCTTTTTCTCCACCAGACGTGTCAGTCTTTTTTGTTTTGTTACTGAGATAGTTTTTATTTTTATGTTTTCATTTATAGTCAAGAGACAAGCTTCTTAGAGCATTACGAGCAATGAATGCTGCAGACGTTGCTGATCAAGTTCTCCGCCAAGTTGATAAATTGATTAGAAATAATGAGCGCGCTGCACGTGAGAATTGGTCAGGCAAGGTAAGAAATTTATTTTTTTTCTTTCATTCTTTCCTACTCGTCTATACCTCTACATCAGTTTTGTTCACTGTGATGTCTAACTCTCATGACAAACCTATTTTTCAGAATAACCAGGCGGTAAATCATCAGAATTCTTGGGATTTGTCCAAGAAACGAATACTGCCCCAGGGCGAAGATGATACAGTCAATGGAGAGGTTGCTCCGAAGCGCTTACGCCATAATAATAACATGCACTTGTCTCCGCAAGTTCAAATAAGTGATTCTCCACATCGAATCAATGGCATATCCTCTGGTAACCATCCTTCGGACAGTGAACCGACTCCAGTGGAACAAATGGTTTCAATGATTGGTGCTTTACTTGCTGAAGGAGACAGAGGAGCTGCATCACTTGAAATTCTCATTTCTAAGCTTCATCCAGATATGCTTGCTGATATTGTTATTATAAGTATGAAACATTTGCCTAGCATCCCTCCTACATTGACAACTTCACTGGCTACTCCAGCAGATATTGTCGTTTCTTCTTCCATAAATCCCATGCGTTCTCCGACTCGCCAGCCACAACTTCCTTTCGATTCAACCCTTCCTTTTGGGTCATCATTATCCGATGTGCCTAGCTTGAACGCGGTTGTCGACCCTAGACGCGACCCAAGAAGGGTACAAACTTCCGTTTGCTGCTTGATTCTATCTTGAATGTTTTTCTCCTGTTTGCTTCTTTCTTGAATGTTTTTCTTCAAGATAACTTATACATAGCTATGCAGGACCCTCGTCGCATGGATCCAAGACGTTCAAATCCATCTGTGGTACCAACATCACCGCCTGTTGGTGAGGGTAAAGAAACAGTCCCAGTTCAGATGGACATCTCGACCGTAGCGAGCAAGCCACCTTTGGTTCCTGCTGTCACAGTAGAGGCTAGTGGTTCAGTAAATCCAAGAACAGTAGAGCATAGCCAAACCAAGGTGATGGGAAGTTCGGTAATCAGAAAAATTGATCAACCGGATTGCAGAGAGGACTTGTCACCTATTCCCAAGGAGTATGTTTACCTCTCAAAGGGCAAATCATCTTTAGATGTTCCACTATCTCCTTGCAAGGATGATGAAGGCATCAGAAAGACAAAGTTTGATTTGGATCTAGGGTCTGTGCCAGATTTTAATCAGCACTCGCCTTCAGAATCAGAGCCAGATTTTGATCTACACCCCCCTGCAGACTTAAATATAACTACAGGAGAGGAAAGCTACCGAGAGTTGGCACCTGTTCCATCATTTGTTGAACTTACCCCAGAGCAAAGCAGAACTGTAATGAAGTTGGCTTTAGAAAGGATAATTGAATCTAATAGACATGTCTGTGGGTTTGATTGTAACAAGATTCGAATGGCATTGATTGCCCGACTGATTGCCCAGGTGAATGTCTCTTTTATACTTGTGGCTTTCCCGTCAACTCTAGCTACCAGTTCCATCTTTTGGTTTTCTCCATATGGAATCCTATATTCAAATTCTCCTTTAATTCCTTTGTTTACAAGGATACATGTTATTTATGTTACTATTTCCAGATTGATGCTGGCAATGATGTTGCAACCATACTAAGAGAGCATATCAGTGCGGATCATCGAGAATTCAAGGTACGTATCACTAGTATTTAACTGCAGTGTCCATCAAAATCAGTCGTCACTCTTTTATTTGGGTTTGGATTCTGAATCTCATTTTTAATATCGGAGAAAGTATTGGCTGTCGTAACCGAGAGTCTACCATATATCCAGAGGAACCGCTAATCTGTTTGTTTCTTTGTTTCTAGGGGCACGAACTTGTTTTACATGTTCTGTACCATCTGCATTCGATGGCGAATCTGGGGACAGATGAATCCTCTTCATATGCTACTGTTTATGAAAATTTTCTCATAGTAGTGGTGAGTATTTATTCAACTTTTTTCCATTTCTTGTTTCTGAATCTCGCTTACTAAGATACTTGCTGTAGGCACGATCATTTCTGGATACCCTTCCTCCTTTCGACAAGTCGTTTAGCAGACTTTTTGGAGAAGCTCCACATCTACCTGATTCTGCCATAAAGCTACTGGATGAACTCTGTTCCATTCGTCCTGACCCAATTGGAGGAGAAGCCTATGATAGTGAACGTGTTACCCAAGGGCTTGGTGTTGTTTGGAGCTTAATTCTAGTGCGTCCAAATGAGCGAAAAGCATGCTTAGCTATAGCATTGAATGTAAGAATCGGTAGTCAGACCTTGTTACTTTTGATTCTTACAAGCCTTGTCCCAGAGTTATATTATAGTCTCAGTGTAAGAATTCAGATAATGTAACTTTTAAAGTGGCTAGATAGTTCTTCCTCATAACTTAGATCTACATGCTGCCTTTAATTTCCCTAATTGAAGCCCCCTGTTGACTAGTCCCACGAAATAGTTGCATCATATTAGTTTTGTCTTCATAATTTGGTCAAGTTAAGCTGTTTACTGCATTGAGGATTAACCAGCTCTATTTATCTTAGTTTACCACTTAGAAGACCTCCTGTGGCTTGTTGTAAGTTTCTTTTCATCAAGGCCTGGGATAATACAGATCACATTATGGATTTCAGAAACTTAATATTGGGACAATTGTTAAGAATGCAGAAAATTGCAATTTCATAGGCATTGTGTTTTGATCTCTAAGACTCAGAAAGGAATGCATGAGCTTCTACAGTAAAAGAATGTTGTGCTTGAAACTTTCTTTCATACTTGGTTATATCCTATTGATTTTCTATGTTCCTCACGCATGTTTTAATCCTGTTATGGCAGTGTTCAGTTCATCATGAAGAAGACATCCGTGCAAAAGCCATCCGACTTGTAAGGAAACTAGTCCCATATAACAACATGGTTCTTATTTACTACTGGTACAGTAATTCTAATTTATATTTTCTGACATGCGTGCATAGGTCACAAATAAACTATATCACCTTCCATACACATCAGAGCAAGTTGAGCAATTTGCAACAGATAGGCTGCTGACTGCTGTGAACTCTGAGACAGATCTCTCACAGACTGCGGATGGAACAAAAACAGAGGTAATAGCATATAGCTTCAGTTATAGACCTTTATTTATTTGTGGGTTGATTTGCTGACACTTGTATTGGCAGTCTAAAAGTCAGATAACTTCGACAAGTGACTCTCCACGGTCTGGAAACTCCGACATTCACTCTCAGCAGGATCTACAAACTTCTCGTGAGGTTTCTGTTTTATCATTTTCTGAAGTTCAGAGACTAATTTCTCTGTTCTTCGCTTTATGTAAAAAGGTTTGCTTCTAATTCTCGGAATATTCACAATCCTTCAATATTCCCATTGTTCTGATGGATACTGTAAATTTTCCAGAAACCTAGTCTCCTCCGACTTGTATTTGACGTTTACGGGAAAGCTCCAAAAATAGTAATCCAGGTGAGTTAGCCTCCCTCTAAGCGCACGCCACTTATATGCATCACGAGTGGGGTGGTACTGAAAATCCTCCAAGTTGTAGCGGGGGTATAAGATATTCACAAACATCAAACTGACTTATTTAGGTATTTTTTTTGAATTTGTTCAGGCTTTTCATCGACATATGCCTATCCTGATACGAGAATTAGGTTCATCTTATATTGAACTGCTCCCTATAATATCTGATCCTCCTAAGGGAAGTGAAAATTTATTGACATTGGTAAGTGGCTTCTGTGATACCTTGTAGTAAATCCACGTTGGCTTTTAAAGTATTTTCTGATTTCGAACCAGCGTTTGTTTTGTTTGTCAAGGTGTTGCAAATATTGACACAAGAATTGGCACCTTCGTTGGATTTGATCGCTACTGTAAAGCATCTATACGAAACGAAGCTAAAGGTTTGATTTGTTATGAAGAGTTTTCTAATAAACTTTCTTGTTTGCATATATTTATGAAAATCAAAGATTTACAAAAATTTTCCTGCTGCAGGATGTTTCAATTCTTATTCCATTGCTTTCTTCACTCACTAAAGACGAGGTTATTTTCTACATTCTTTCCATGGATTCTGCTTTTCCCATTTTCCACTACTTTACTGTGAAGGGAGATGAAGAGACTTTATAGTTTTTGTCCGTTTGCACCCTATTATGCTGTTTATTAGAAAATGTGGAAATTTCAGTAGTAACTAACCATTGAAGAATTCTGAAAATTGTCTGGTCTTTTGCTGGTGGATGCAAAAGTGATGTTTTAAATTACTCATAAGTGGTACCAGTTCCTTACTTCTTTTGACAAACATTCTTTTTCGATGTAACAGGTTTTGCCTATCTTTCCGCCGCTTCTTAATCTTCCGCCCGATAAGTTCCAACTTGCACTTGCTCATATATTACAGGTACTGGTGGTTCATCCTTTGATTGTTATCTTAGATATGTCATAGCGATCTTGCATATAATTCTTTCAAGCATTGTTATTTGAACTTCTTACGGTGATCTTTTTGTCTGAGAAGTGGTGCGCTCTCTGACAGAATATATACTTTCTTCCGCTGTAACAACTGTCAAATCATTTTTGTTATATCTGTCATAGGGTTCTGCTCATACTGGCCCTGCCCTAACACCTGCCGAGGTACTGATTGCTATTCACGATGTTGTTCCTGATAAAGATGGGCCAACATTGAAAAAGGTATTTCCTGATTTTCCATCTTGTTTGAAAGTGCTTTTGAAGGACCTTGTTGTCTGCAGTTGTTTGCTCGAAATTAATTCTAGTGCTAGATCTACACTGCTTTGTACCTTTTCCTCTTCAAATGTTTTCTTCCGTTACCATCCCTCTCTCTTTAGTCGATCTGACAGATGTGAGGTCATCCAGAAACTAATTAAAAAGAGGTGGGTCAGGAGAGTTAGGGATTCTACGAAATAATCCCTTGGTTTAAGTTTGTACATTTAGTAGACAATTATAGGAGAAGAGTTCATTCAGCCTTCCTCTTATCTGAATTGTTCTTGTCTGAAGTCTTAACATCCAAAGAATTATGGTAGCGTGAATCATTCCCTCAATACTTACCCTAAATGCCCTTTTTATTTCCTGTTTATTCGAAGGTCGATGATTCATTCTCATGTCATATGATGCTATAGGAGGCTAGAAAACGAGTGGCAACTAGCAACTGACTAGTTAAATTGTCAGCCTAGCTACAGACCTGATTAATCTGATCATCAGTGGGCCTCATTTGACTGTGTTTTGTTTTCAGATAACAGATGCATGTTCAGCTTGCTTTGAACAACGCACAGTTTTCACGCAGCAAGTCTTAGCAAAGGCCCTCGGTCAGATGGTGAGCCAAAAGCGAACGTATCTGTAGAAAAGAACTAGTTGTTTTGATATTTACTTATGTGATCCTTTATGGTTTTAGGTTGATCGAACGCCTCTGCCTTTACTCTTCATGAGAACAGTAATTCAGGCAATCGATGCTTTTCCAACATTGGTAAGTCTCGTAATGGGTAGAGTGAAAAACAAAGTGACGTAAAACCCCAGAAGTTCTTATATAAAGCTGAATCAAAGTAACATATATAGAATTTGAAAACATCCACGATAACTGCGCCTAAACCCTACAAAACCTCCAAAGCTCTTTTTTAAGTTGGAAAAGTTATACACGCTAGGAAAATTTAATAACGAAATGTAAATCTTAAGTAAATTCTTAAATCAGGATATAGAAAGAACATGATTTTCTGAAATTATGTGGTTATTATCCAAGAGTACGAACATGATGTAGTTATATGAGGTTGAGGTTGCATTAGATTCTTTTGGTCCGAATAAAGAAATTTCTGACTTCTTTTTTGCCAGGTTGACTTTGTCATGGGAATCCTTTCCAAGTTGGTGAGTAGGCAGGTGAGTAATTTTAAGATCAAAGACAAGGATCAGCATTAAGATTATTATCCGTCTGATGTGCTTATGGTATTATTTGTTTTGGATGCACAGATATGGAGACTACCAAAACTGTGGCCTGGCTTCTTAAAATGTGTGTCTCAGACACAGCCACATTCTTTCCCTGTGTTGTTGGAGGTACAAAAAACAATATATGAATTTAGTATATTTACAGAAATACTGAACGACTCTTTTGGTATTGTTCTGCAGTTACCAATGCCTCAACTTGAAAGTATCATGAAGAAGTTTCCTGATCTGAGACCTTCTCTTACTGCCTATGCGAATCAGCCAACTATCAGAGCTTCTCTTCCAAAGTACGTCCTAATCAAACACATTTCGTTATCCAGTCTTGTATAAAGTGAAACAACATATCTGATACTGAATCTTGATGCATGTTTTACCAGTTCAGCTCTTTCAGTTCTAGGGCTTGACAATGGCCAGCGGTCACAAATGCACCCCTCAGATGCAGCTTCTTCTATTCATGGAGCAGCCTTAACGTAACCCTCTCTGGAAAAATAGCGCCAAGTTGAAATGTTTGAAGGAGACAGCATAGAGACTGAAATCTTGTGTCAGTGGTTCGAGAATGGCTACCAGACGTATATCTGCGTACTAACTACATGTACGGCTGTGTTTGCGATTAGTAGCATGACCAGTATGGTAGGCCAGCGTATGGTGTCATTCATATCTTCTTATCTGTCGCCTTTTTCCTGTGTATATTTTTTTACAAGACTTTCACAGTGGCCGTGAGAAGGGGTCACCTGTAGTGAGTGTACAATCGCTTCAAAGTTGTTTCCTCTATAGAGAAGATAAAGAGTTTTAAAAGGCCATATAATCACAATTAACCAATAAATTTTAAATGGATTAAAGGTGGGTATATGAGCCCATAACAATCTCTTCCTAAAGTGTATCGAGTTGTAAAATATTCGAGTGCACCATTAGATATTTAGAATCAACGATACCAATCCGTAACCTAAATCACACGTTTAATATATCAATCATCACTGTTATTGAATCCAGTTGCATGGTCTTAGTAGGCCCGAGCATTCGGATATTCGGTTCTATGAGTATATCGGATAATTCATTCTTATACCCAATAAATACTTATGAGATTTTGGTTTGGTTCCAGTTCGGTTTCGGGTATCCGTTTAATATACAAATCAAATATATATATACAAAGTATGTTAGTTAATATGTTAATTTAAATGGTCTAGTGTTTACAAGCTTACGTATTTGTCAATCCAACAAGAGTTCGAATCAATAAAATGTTAATTTTATAAATATTTATCGTATTTTAATATAGAAATACTATATATATTTATAATATAAGAGCATAAATAAAACATCACGTGATCTGGTGGTAAAAATGTACTTACTCTTTGTATCTAACATGGGTTCAAGTGAACTTTAACTTGTTTTTTTTCCGGATATTCGGGTACCCGTTCGGTTCTCGGTTCGGTTTCGGTTCGTTTTTTTGGGTATAAAAATATAGGAACCATTCGGATATTTAAGAATTTTGGTCCAGTTTCGGTTTTGGGTATTTCGGTTCGGTTCCGGTTCGATTTTTCGGTTTCGTTTTTTTTTGTCCAGGGCTAGTCTCTAGGTGGGTATCATCATACTTCGAGGGACGCTTAAGGTAATACAAATGAAGATTCCAGCTCGAGATTCTTCTGGATCACCCACCCTTATGGATAAGGGACATCTCGGGAATCCAAATGAAGATGCTAGTTCAGTATCATCGACCAACCTGGGGGAACACCTTCCATGTCGCCTTCATCACCACTTGCTCTATAAATGTTGTCACCTGCTTGGAAACACATGTTGTCATGCTATAATAAGATTACAACAACAGTCCAAAAAAATCCACATATTAAAAAAAAAATAACTCATACTGGGAAAACCTTCCTTCACGGTGTCTAGATGGCAGGTTGGATATGAAAAGGGACGTCGCCACCTTTTAGGGCACCAGAGTATAGTGCTGCTGAAAGCAAATCCGGACATATCTACATGGAACCTACTTACGTAGTCTTTTGCTCTTCTCAATAGTGTGCCATCCAATTACTTGACTTCCGTTGCATATCAAAACTGAATACAATTATCACCATTCCGCAAAGTAAACAATTCCATCGAGCTTATACAACTCAATATGTTCCAAAGCAGTGTTCCTATGGTGAACTCCCTTGTCCTTTAAACTCGTCATATTCCTTTTGCAAACCAGATGTCTATACATCACTCCCGTCTTTCTCAAAATCTTCTGTCTCAAACGACGCCGCGGTAAGTGCAAGATGACAACACAATATAGCAATGCAGAAGATAAATCAAGAGACAAAATAGATACAAGCAAACACTATGCTTTATTAGAAATCATCTTTAAACAATCTATTATAAGACTTGCTTATCAGTTTACACAGCCTGTTAACACCATAACAGTTGCTACTGAAAGATTCTTAATCTACCCAAACTTGTCTCTCCATCGTCGTATGCTTCATCATCTGTTTCAGCAAGACCCAAGAACACCCTGATGGATTTTCACCCTTCCTTTATAATAATAGCCCCAGTGTCTTATGGAATACACACGACTCCATAGCTCTTTTATAGTGATATCCACGTTCTTGAAACCCTTGTCTCCAAGGCAACATGGATATATGGACAACTTCCATATTAGTAAGTACACTTTCCTTTTCTTGGATTTGTACTTATTCCTCAAAACATTAACTTGCTCTCCAAGTTATCTCTTGCCTTTTCTCCACGGTATAAACTTGCTCCTCAAGTTTATCCTAAGCCAGCTCAGCATCTTGCATCCACATGGTCTCTACCACTCTACATGCCTCCTGGTTCACTCTCTTACACATGCTGCATCAGCAACTACTTCAACGACTATGTCAAGACATAAAGCTCTAGTTTATCATTCTCCATCTCAGCATTTCTTGCATCCACATGGTAATCCACCACTCAACATGCCTTATGTAGTAACGACTGATGCTGTTCGTCGCCTAGTTAGTCACGGAAGACCATTGACATCTACAAGCTCCACTTGCATCTTCAATTCCCCTCTTTTTAACTTTGTGTGCCAATCAAGCACAATACTCTTCTGGTTCAACAACCACGTTTCCTCATCTAGAAACTTCCACACTCGATATGCCATTCTCCCCCACGAAACTTTCACTATTTTCATCTTCATACAGAGATATGCTCTTCTCCCCCACGAGATATGCACCATCTACATCAGGACGTCCATCATGATGCTCTTCTCCCCCACAAGATATGCACTCCTTGGACCAGAACGTCATCACTTCTCCCCCTGCTTGATTGTATACTAAGCTAAAACATAGATGCTTAGATGTCAAGCCTTATTTTACAGACACACCGTCTGCTCCTTCATGTGTACCGCATCAGCCTCTAACGGATCCTTTGAACTACTTCTCGAACAACTCATTGCCTTATCTTGGCTCTTTCGACTTGGACTTCTTCCCCTCTGCTGTGACCACCATAGGATCCTCCCACACATTCGTCACAGCTATCCACGCGCCCTCATTGATTCCTCGAACCAACAACTTCATATGCGCCTTCTCATGAACAAACTGGCCATCAACCAACATGATTGTCTTCTGCAAACAACCGTGTACATCTTCACCTTCAGGATCACACCAGTATCTTAGGTGACCCGCTCTAATACCAACTGTAAGTGCAAGATGACGCTACAATATAGTAATGTAAAAGATAAATCAAGAGACAAAATAGATACAAGCAAATACTATGTTTTATTAGAAATCATCTTTAAACAATCTATTACAAGACTTGCTTATTAGTTTTACACAGTCTGCTAACACTCTAAGAGCTGCTACTGAAAGATTCCTAATCTACCTAAACTTGTCTCTCCATCGTCGTATGCTTTAACATCTGCTTCCGCACGACCCAAGAACATCCTAAGGGATTTTCACCCTTCCTCTATAATAATATCCCCAGTGTCTTATGGAATACACACGACTCCATAGTTCTTTTATAGTGATCTCCACGTTCCTGAAACCCTAGTCTCCAAGGCAACATGGATATATGGACAACTTCTATATTAATAAGTACACTTTCATTTTCTTGGATTTGTACTTATTCCTCAAGGCATAAACTTGCTCTCCAAGTTTATCTCTTGCCTTTTCTCCACGGTATAAACTTGCTCCTCAAGTTTATCCCATGCCAGCTTAGCATCTTGCATCCACATGGTCTCTACCATTCCACATGCCTGCTGGTTCACTCTCTGACACACGCTGCATCAGCAACTACTTCAACGACTATGTCAAGGCATAAAGCTCTAGTTTATCAATCTCCATCTCAGCATCTCTTGCATCCCCATGATAATTCACTACTCCACATGCCTTACATGGTAACGACTAATGCCTCTAGCATCAGTGATTTCATTGCTTAGTTAGTCACAGAAGACCATTCACATCTACAAATTTCACTTGCATTTTCAGCCGCATTCCCCTCCACCACTATCCACAGGCACATCACATGCGGTTCCACATATTGGGGGTTGGGTCGATTTTGAAAAAAAAATTGAATTCAATTTTGTAATTCTTATTCAAATTTTCCAAAAGCTATCTATATTATTTATGATCACTGTGGATTCGTATCGATTTTATAAAAATGTGTAAAAATTATTTTAATTCTAAACTCATTCAAATTTAGTTAAGATCTGGAATATGCCTAAAACTGAAATAAACAAATAAAAAATTAATGTTTATTTAATTTGGGTTTCATTATGTATCCAAAACTACTTAGAAATATGCATAACCAAATATTAAAAATCGAATATTTAATGATTTAATTTGAGTGATAATATTATTATATTTATTTAATTTGTTCTTTATAGATTTTCTGGGTTTATGGAGATCCTAGGATATTTTTTTCGGTTCAGCTAATATCTTATATCAAAGTATTGTACTATTAATCTGTTTGGATATTTTTATTGATCAAATTAGATTTGGATTTGAGTTTAGTTGCAAACGTCTAGACACAAGGACAAAGCCACTTAAGACACTATGGGAGCCTGTGCACCCTTAAAATTTATTTATCTTGTAATTTTAATGTAAAAATACATAACAATTCACAACCCAAGTTCAAATCTCCTTTTTGACTATTTCTATTTTATCATTAGTAGTGTACCCATTGAATATATATATCCTGGCTTCGCCCCTGTCTAAACATATTGTAGATCTCTTAGTTCAGCAATTCTGGTGAAGAAGTAATAGAAAGAGAACATAAAACAGTGGAAAATGATGAATATAAAACTAAATCATTATTATCTTGAATTGCAACGAAGTGGTGTAGAATGGAAAAATTAATAATCATATTTACCAACGATTGAGTCCTAGCATACTTTGAGACCATTGTGTCTCATCTTCTCAAAGTATAGCAAGTCATCAAAAAGTAATCCAATCATCATTAAACAATATTTTTTGGATACTCTGCCCCTAAGACCATCTCCAGCAATAGATATGTTAAAATTCTAAATTAAATTTTGAATTGAAATAATCAAATTATAATTTTAAATATTTATTTAGTTTTAATCTCTTCAATGGTAGAATTAATTAAAGGTTCTAAGTATCAAAATTTTGATTTTTTTTTTCTTTTAAAATTCTATCATCTTAAAAAGTGACATCTAACCATTTCTATTTATTTATTCTCTTTTTAATTTAACTTTGAACAAATAAATATTTAAAACCATGAGATAGAATCCTCATGGATACTCCTTTAGAGGTCGTCTAACAATCCATGAGCTATTGCACCAAAGTCCAACAAATGAATCGAATCTCTTCTCCGGCCAATAGATTGTTAAACGAATATTGGTGCTGATTAGTTAAACCGACGATATGGCCCATATTCTGGTTCCCACCACCAGGACTAGACTAATTCCAAGAACCACATCGATCTGGCTCGGTTTAGTCTACATGGAGTTGTTTCCTTTGCAAGAGAACAACAAATATGGTTTTCTCATCGAATTATGGATAAAGTTGGAAGTCTCAAAATTGCTATGTCATATACGAAAAATGTCGACCAGTCAACCGGGTTATCGATCATGCACGAAGTTAAGTTTTATATTTACTCTTTTAATAGTTTAGATATATCTCGTCCTTACTCTTTATAATCTCTAGTGTGAATTTGTAAATTTATCTTGTTTTCCTTTTAAAAAAAACATGCTTAGTTCAAAATAACATTTTTATATTTGAGGGCAGACCCTGCAAGCCTAAGCAGTTCCAAGTACCATTACCACCACCTTACCTCTCCCATTCACATATCTTGCTTCTTAATTTTCATTCCACCATCTCTATCCTCTCTTCCCTCTCTCTATTTCTCTCTAAAAAAAAAAACAAGCAGGAAAACAAGAAACAAAAGTGAAAGATGCAAGAACTTCCAGATTGCTTGTACGAGGGAAAGCAACCAACCTTAGTCACTCCATCTTCTCCCACACTAAATCACTCTCTCTACCTTTCCAACCTCGACGACCATCATTTTCTCAGATTCTCTATCAAGTACCTCTACCTTTTCCAAAAATCTCTCTCCGCTCTAACCCTCAAAGATTCTTTATCTAGGGTTCTAGTCGATTACTACCCGTTAGCTGGTCGGATCAAGCTCTCCGATGACGAGACCAAGCTCAAGGTTGACTGTAGTGGGGAGGGAGCAATTTTTGCCGAAGCTTCCATGGATATAACTTGTCAAGAGTTTCTTCAGATGTCACGCAAACCAAACAACTCTTGGAGGAAGCTCTTGTTTAAGGTTGAAACTCGAGGTTTCTTGGATATCCCTCCTCTTCTCATACAGGTTCGTTTTCCTCCTTTTATCTTCGTATTTCAGTTATTTCCCTTTTTCTTTCTTAGAAACTTATGATTTTAATATCAAAATCATGCATAACTTATAACATTTCCACACATATTATTTGATACCTTGCAAATCAACCATTTATTCTTTTCGGATGGTTATAATTGTATAAATATAGCTCGAATATTTTAGATGTCATAGGTTAGTTGGATCAGCTAGTAATACAAAAAAAAAAGGGTCCAGATGTGTATGATCCGCAGGAAAAAAAAAACTAACAGTTTATTTTGGCTATTTTCACTGACACCTAAATTGATTCGGCTACTTTATTCTTTTCAAATAAGAAATGAATACTTTTCTAGGTTCTGCATAATGCATTTGATGTCTGAATGATATAAAGTCTTTTCCTACCGCATTTCTCCTTAAAATATGTGAACTTTAAAACAGAGATTTGATAAATGTCATCAGAGTAATAGTAATAAATTAAAAAGGAGTTTAATGGATAAAAAGAGGGTAGATAGAAAATAAACCTGTCGTTTGATATATAGTTCCATGTTACTCTTTTTTTTTGTTTCTTGGTTATAAGAAGAACAAAACCTCTTTTACTTGCCTAGTTTGTTTAACTCATGCTGTAACTTTTTTTTTGGTCGAAAAAAGTTACTTTTTGCATCGGCTACGTTTGCATATTACCGCTTAAATGAAAATCATTCAATATAGTTTTCGAAAAAGTTAAACATAGAAATCTTTACCAAGTTGTTGATTAAGGGTATAGGTAACGCATCTTCGTTGCGGAGGTATGATCCTATGCACCGCAATCAATCATTGCCTTTGTGACGGCATTGGCACATCTCAGTTCCTACATGCATGGGCTCATGCCAACACCACCAGTGCTCCTCTTCCGATCCAACCGTTCCACTCTCGACACATGTTAGCACCACGAGATCCACCGCATGTCACACACACTCACATCCCGGTTTCACCCGAACAACCGTAGACAAAAACTCCACCACCTTCAGCATTTGCAAGTATTTACAGTCTCAACCACTTGTTCCTACCACTCTAACCTTCACACCATCCATTATCCTACGCTTAAAGAAAACATGCGCTGATCCCTCTCTAGAATGTACCACGTTCGAGGCACTAGCAGCTCACACGTGGTGCTCTTGGGCTCGATCTCTTGGCTTTCCGTTGACCATGCAGGTCAAACTTTTGTTCTCTGTCAATATGAGGAAAAAACTGACTCCACAACTTCCCCAAGGGTATTATGGTAATGGATTCGTGCTAGCTTGCGCCGAGAGCAAAGTGCAAGACCTAGTTAATGGTAATATTTACCACCCGGTAAAATTAATACAAGACGCGAAAGCGAGAATCACTGACGAATATGTAAGATCAACAATTGATTTACTTGAGGATAAAACGGTAAAAACAGATGTCTCAAGCAGTTTGGTTATTTCACAATGGGCGAGATTGGGACTAGAGGAGTTGAATTTTGGAGAAGGAAAACCAATGTATATGGGTTCTTTGGTGAGTAACATCTACTGTTTATTTTTACCAGTGGCGGGAAACTGTGATGCCATTAGGGTTCAGGTGTCGTTGCCGAAGGATATTTTGAGGAGGCTGGAGTATTACATGGTGAATTTTCTTGACGAAAAATGTAAGATAGAAGCTAAAACTATGGCATAACAAAGTTAATTATTATTTTTTGTTTGAATAAATTTTATTTTCTTAACAGTTTCAATGATCTATCACCTATAAAGTAGTCGTGGGACTAAAAGATAATTCAGTGGATTCTATGTAGAAGAAAAAGTCGTGGACGTGTCGATTTTCGAGTGATTTAAGTTTTCTACTGTTCAGTGGAGTAGTTGCTCTATATACATCTTTGTAGAAGATGAAACCATATTTGTAAAAGAGTTTAAAATACAAAAGAGGTTTAAAAAAACCATGTTAGTAATATTTCTGTGGGCTAAAAGCTTAATAGATGGAAAATCTGTAACGGAGAGTGAATGTTCAAAGATGTTTAATCTTTTTCTAATTCAAAATACTGAAAGTTAAAAAAAAAAAAAAACAAGTACCCAAGAATGTGAAAATAGACTTCAGCAAGTGATGTGGGTGTCCTGATTCGTGATGACAAGGCTACATATTTTCTGCGCACCAAAACAACACGACAAGCATCCACCTTTTATGACAAAAACAATATGTCATCGTAGTATCCTCAACAGGTGTGTAATTTATATAAACTCTCAGTAGCTTCTGATTCTCTTCTCTCTGCCAGTTCTTGTTTATGCTGAGGCCACAAATAATATGCAAGTACATGTTCCGCTGTTACAGCTCAAACTGCAGATTCTGAAGCTTTGAACATTGAGTTTATCGACATTAAGGTTATCGTAAACGCTCGAACAGACACAACATTAACCGAACATGTCCAAATCTAAAAAAGACAGGTTACTATTCCAACTGCTGCAGTTGTGGCTTATGCTATCTTCTTCTCAAGAGCTTACTGATTATTAATTCTGACGTCGGTAGAACTTGAAATGAGAGTAGAATCGAGTCCTAAGGGCATGGGTATTGGTGGGATTGGGAAAAGTCCCTTAACTTTTTTTTTTTTTGGTCGGTTTTAACTAAGGGACATCCCTTATTGTCCCTTAGCTAAGGGATTTTCCTTCTCTTTTCCCCTCGGTTTCCATGTTTTTTTCGTAAGGAATGTCTTAAGAGACTACCAATACCCATGCCCTAAGACCGAAACTTAATAACTCGTATATGGTCAACAAATTTCAAATTTCTCATAGAAGTTCATGCTCACCCCCATCTTTATGTTAATTGATCTTCACTAGTGTCCGTTAAAGCTTTGTACCATCTTTATGTTAATATAAAAGAGTCTAGTATCCTTTTGAAAAAGTTTCGACCGTTTAAAATTGTTTGATTAACAGTAAATTAATTTTGACCGTTTAAAATTGTTTGATTATTAGTAAATCAACTAAAACCATTATCTATCTCCTATTATATTAAAGGAGAAATATTACAACATTTTTTTTGTAAACACGTGTCATTACCATAATTATTCTTAAAATTGTTCGAAAAATTTGTTAGTCCATTTAAAAATATAATAAACTTTTTATTAAACTAATCATAAATTAATTATTAATGTTATTCATTGTTTCCTTAAATAAAAATAACAGAATTTCCAAATATGGCTAAAGTATATATGACAATTAATGATTTTTCAACAATAAAGATTTGATAAAAATTAGTATTTTCTCTATTATTTTTTAAAAAATTTAACTAAAAAAAAATTAAACAACCACATTAACTATACAATAAAAATTTAGATTTTTTGCATATACAATATATTAAATTTTTAAGACGACTAAAAATGACTAAATTTATTAAAATCTCACACTGAAATATAACGGTAAGAAATGATTAAAAGTTTTGTTCTAAAACTATATAAATGATCAAAAAACAATATGAGTATAAACTATAATTTAACAGATATCAATATTAAAAATGTACTATATTTCTATGTTAATATCATTTAAACTTGATTGTATACCATATAAAACAGAAAAAAATGTTGAATTAATAAACGTTATTAATGTGTTTACACCAATTTAATTACATACGTAATTGTTACTGAATTTTTAAATACCAGTATATATTTCTTATTTTATAATATGTAAAATAACATATAACTAGGTTAATACCCGCACATTTGCGCATGATGAGAATTATATTTATAAATTATTTTATGTCTTATTTATTTTTGTGTTCTTTTATATATTATAAAATAAAATACATATATTAAATAATTTAAAAATATGTAACTGTTATATATACAATTAATTTAGCTAGCATTTTAATAAAATAATTTTATTTATTTATTTACAATCACTTTATATAAGTAATCTAATTAATAAATGATATTAACCTATATATATATATATTTTACTTTTAATTTGTATATCTAATAAATGAGGCTTCACACTTACATGGTTTTCTGAGCTTTTGTATATTTTTATAGTAAAAAGTTTAAAATATTGATAACATCATTTTTAATGTGAGAGATTTAATATTTATAGTAATTTATCATCGTTTAAAAAAATTAAATTCAAATTTTGTCATTAATGCATTAAGTTCTCATTTAAATATTTTCCAATTAAATATTTATGTATTTTAAATGGTATTTAGTTTAATTTAAACATCACTAAATATATATATATATATATACATCTAATTTAAATATCTATTAAATGATATTTCTTACTCATTAATTATATAATTTTTTGTATCGTGCTATAACAAAAAATTAAACTATTAATCAAAATATTATATGTGAAATTTTAAATTTTTTTATTGATTTATAGTCGTTTTTAAAAATTCAAAATATAACATATATAGAAAATCTAATCTTTTTTTTGTGATATAGTTAATGTTATTGTCTAATTTATTTTCACAGTATAAATTTAACAAAAAGAGTAGAGGCTATACAATTTGTTATCAAATCTTTCATATTCAAATCAATAATTGTTATCCTTTATATATTAAAAGAGGAGCATTATAATAAATGCGTTTACACCATAATTGACATGTATCGATCTCACAATCATTTGACAATTAATGCGTTTACACACTAATTTTTTAAATTCATGATTTAATGTGTTTATATACTATTTTTAATTAATTCATTTTTCTACATTTTTAGCCTTTGTATTAATAAATTAAAAATTTCTACGTGAAACTAATGAATAATATATTTATTGTAAAAAATTACAAAATCATTAAGATTCGCATCAATTAAAATGTTGCGATGAAAATGTTTGTAGAAATTGAAAATTTCGTACCTTGCTGAAGTTGGTCATGGTTGAGACTTCGGTACACAATAACAAAAAATACGGCGATTGATTATGAATTAAAGAAACTAAGGTGAAAAACACCACATGTAAAGTCGGATATTTAGTTTAGTCAAATATTAAGATTTTTATAAAGTTTTCATATCAGACCAAGAATTTGAAACAAAATCAAATTGGTAGAAGAAAATCAGAAATCAAAAAAGCTTTAAAAAGAAATAAAAAATCACAAAATCGATTAAAAACAGAATTCAGGTACCAAGTGAAGATGTCACTTTATAATATATACTATTTTGTTGTTTACGGGTACAATTTGATTTTCTTCATATTAAAAATGTTATTAATTTCTAGGTTTATTTATTTTTACTTAATTTTATTTAAAAATTTACTATCATGTGTTATTTTGAACAAAAATGTTTTAAATATTAATTAACGGTATATTCATATATTTATCATCACATTTATATACTTGTACACATTGACATGAACGACTATATAACTAAATATTCACCACAAGTGAGAATTTTAATTCTTATTGAAGTTGAATTTTTTTTTAATGTTTTTTTCACCATCGCTCAAATTGCAATGAAATTTTTTGTGTTAATAATTTTATTTTATTTTTTCTTCAAATATTATTTAGATTTTATTTGATTTTATATGTCTTTAGAAATTATTATAGGAAACTATTAGTTCGACATAAAAAATGTCTAAAATTTATATGAAACGAAACCAAACAAATAACAATAGTTTTTGGTTATCATCGAAAAAATTAAAAACATCAAACATCCAAACGAAAAAACCCAAAATAAATATAGATTTAGAATGGTAATTATATTTTAGGACATTAAAAACAACGTAAAACTGAACCAATATCCATGCTAAACAAACATAATATCATTTTTATCTTAGAAGTAACAAAAATAATAATCTCATTCCGTGCAAGGCGCGGATTATTACCTAGTATATATATGTTATAATCGTATTAGGTAATTCCGTAAACTTTATTTAAGGAAATAATGATTATCATTAATAATATTTTTATGCTTAGTTTAATAAAAAGTAGATTATATGTTTATAGGACCAACATTTTTTTTTGTAAATTTGAGAATCATTCTCATGATGACACGTGGCTACCAAAACATGTTGTAATGCTTCTCAATTAATATATCGGGGATACGTAAAAATAATTTATATATCATATTTATTTCACGCAAAACGCGGATCTTAACCTAGTGAGTAATTAAGTTTCGATGTAAAGTTTCACAAATTCTTCTTCTATTATGCACAGTTTATTTGGACTGTAAAAAGAGAGCTTTCGATCCGGTGAAGAAACCCAAGCGGAATCGAAGAACAGAAGACTCAGTCATTTAGGAGGAGAGAAACATTTTCTCCTTTAACATTTTGTCATATACGCTCACTGAATACATAGTCAAATTTCTACTATACACATAAGTGGCGACCTAAAAATTTATATTATTGGTATCAGAAAATAAAATAACTAAAAATATATTTATATATATAATATTTAGTATCATATTTTACCAATATTTTTCTTTTACGAAAACTATATAGTAAAAATAACATCAGTAGTGATAATTATCAGATTTTTAATAAAAACATATGGTAAATTTGAGTTTAAAAGCTCACATCAATTAACTTTTAGGTTACACCCAAAAAGTCAAAATTAAATGATTCAAACTGAAATCCATACATAATAAGGTCAAAACAAATTTGGACTTGCACCTGGTTCAAAAAAGTATTAAATTTGGTGCAGGTGGGGTTTGCACACAAATTTATAAGTGTTAGATGAAACTATCAAACCAATTGAGCTGCACTGGATTAAGTGTTAGTTACACTGGATTTATAAATAAAATTGACAATTTTACAAGGGTGTATACCCTGAACATAGGTCCGCCTCCAATACAAATGAAACATCTAACCTTTGTTGGAAACACACAAGGATATGAAACTAGAAGATCTATTATATACAAATGAATCTAGATATATTTATGTGTGCAACATTATTTAATAATCATAACATATAAGACATAGTCACATTGTCCAGAGAATTGTTGTTTACTAAGGCTAGATCAAAAATTTAATTACTCTTCTTTGTTCATAGAAGAATAATGTACATATCCTTATTACAAAAATTGAATAAGTGGTCGATTGCATTTGATCTCATCTTGACCTGTAAATTAAGTTTTAAATTCCATTATTATATATATAAATGAGACTTAAGTTTGAAAAGCATTACCATTATTAGCTGGGGCGCTTCTGTCTTTTCTACCACATCGATTATGATTATTTCCACTTACCCGTAACAAATATCCAAAGAGATCCAATATACAATGCTATTGGTTCGAATAAACCTTTTTTTTTTGAGCAACATGTTAATCTATTAAACCAGGCCTAAACAGCTTTAAGGCTGGGCCCAAATAGAGAGTTTAGAAGACAAGCAAGCTTTGGAAAGTGAATCAGCTGGCCCATTAGAGGCCCTAGGAACGAAAGAAATGCGACAAAAGGAAAACGATAGGATAGACGCTTCGAATAAACCTATCACAAGTAATGAAAACCCTCTCGCGAATCGGTATTTGAAGGTTGGTAAATGAATAAACTTTGAATCGAATACTCAATCAAAGGAAGGTGGAACGAAGGGTCACACAAAGGTTGCGCAAGGCCTTTGATTTACCCGCTCTTAAGCCCGAGGATATGACACACCAAGACGACTTAGGAGGATTTGTTGCTTTGAATTCACACACCTCACAACAGAAATATGATGTCTGTCGGACAAAGGATTCAACAAATTTAAAAGATGATTTTTATTAAAAAGGTTAAATCATTGAAACAAGAGATTACATAACTTTTTTATAGGATAACTAAACTTGCTGAAAAAACTAGAGATTTATAACTCTAGGAAATGATAAAACAATGCATGAAAGAGTGAGAAGGTTCTTCAAATAAGGAGTTCTTGCATGCAACAGAGATGAGAGCCTCTTGCAATAAATGCTCCAATTTTCGTCACTCTTCTTGGACAGCCAAGAAACCACTTCTTTTTTAATCTTCTTAAGTTTTGAACTCCATAAAATTGGACTAAGTTTGATGTATATAATCTCTTAGGTCTTTTTCCTGATGAAAACACCAAATTTAAACCATAATAATAAGGCCAAATCCTCCACACACATACCCATAAGCCAAGCCTCTAATTGATTTGTTTCTGTTGCTGGTCCGGATTGCATCAACATGTATGCAAAAAACAAACCAAAGAAGACTAGCTACTAAGTTAAGAAACAATCAAAATAACTAAAATGCACTAACCATGCATTTCCTCAGTTGAAGAAGGTTTAAGGCATGGAGTATCTGCATCATTGATCAAATTATGTAGTTCGAACTTAGAACACACTTCCACATAACCCCAAAGTGAATCAAAATTGTTTAGAGTTGCTTTTTTCTTCTCTTAATCGATCAGATTTTATGGTTGATCACTTGTTTCTGTTGTTTGGGTTTACTATCTTGCTCTTATTAAACGGATTTATGTGGTTGATCTCTTGTTTATGCTGTTTGAGTTGCTATTTTCCTCTTGTTTTAGTAGATTTTGTGCGGTTACTGGCTTTATCTTGTTTATAAAGGTATTTCTTAGGCCGTTTGTCTTATTAGGTAGTTGTCAACTCAACACAAGTTAAATGGGTGTTTACCAAAGACATTTCTCTCTCCATAGAGCAAAACTCATCTTGTTCTCTAAACCTCCAAATCTCTAGAGCTTCTTTCTACGGAAGCCGATTTCATTGCGTGAAGTGCTTTGATCATGAGATGACATAAGTGATGAAGATCTGGAATCACGTCGATATCAACTCCAACATTAATAATAACCTTGTTTACGTAGCTTTGAATACTGATGTAGAGTGTCTTCTCAAATGAAAAAAAAAATCATAAATTAGTCTTTACAAAAAAAATAAAACTTTTACAATTCTAGATCTTTCCATATAATTTCTTTCGATATTTAGCGTTAACTGTTGATAGTAAGGTGTAACCATCTCTTCCAAATTATCGTAATTTGTTTAGTAGATTAATCCTTAAATTTCATTTATCATGCATCTAGTATCCAGCTGTGAAATCAAAACACAATAATAAAATGCTCGATCAAAACTGTCATATCATTATTGGCATATCATTATTGTCATGTCATGTCATATCATTATTGGCATTTTTTTTCGACATAATCCTTGTTAACTAAGTGGTAGTAAACTAGTGGTAAAGAATAAGGAGAAAGGTGAAATTATTTCCTCTTCAGGTCGATATTCCATTAAGAACATTTTTTGTTTTTTCAAAAAAAAAAAGAACATTTTTGTTTGTACTTGACAAGTCAGAATGGTATCATGGTCAGTTAGAAAAAGAACATCATTGATTGCCTTGGTACGTAAAATTATTGGTTTTCGTTTCAGTTTAGGGAAATTAATGAAAATACATTTTAAGGGTATTTGTTGAAAAATATATAAAACTTTTTTTTTCTTTTATTATGGAAATATTTGTCTTATTTAATGTTTAAATATGAACTAAATCCTTAAATCTTATAGACCCAATACGATTTTTATTTCACATTTTTAAAACTTGAATATTCAAGAAATTTAAGTTATCATAATGCCTTAAAAGTGATTTTTCATATTTAAAATATTAGTTTGTAATATATATATAGTTTAAGTATAACAGAGTTGAAAGAGCTAACACAAGTAAGATGCAATTTTCGTCCAAAATCCGAAAGCCTTTCATTACAAGAGAACTGCATTGATATTTCTGATGAAACTTAATCCCTAAAAAATCTTAAGACAAATCTCCATTTCATCTAATGGATCTTAGACAGATCCAAACGTTGGATATATCCGTCACGAATTCATTTTAAAACGTTGGTAGCTCGGGGACTCACCGACTAAACCATCTCCTCTTTGCGGATGACACGATGTTTTTCGTGCGAGTTAGCAAGGAATGTAGCTTAACGCTGAATCGTATTCTTAAACGATACGAGGCAGCATCTGGACAATCAATCAACACAGAGAAATCGTCCATTACCTTCTCACGCAAGACACCGAGATCATTAAAACGTGTAGTCCATGACGCACTATCGATTCAAAAGGAGGGTGGAACCGGCAAATACCTCGGATTACCGGAACATTTTGGGAGATCCAAATGTGATCTCTTCTCATCTATTGTTGACCGCATCCGTCAAAAAGCAAGAGGCTGGTCAAATAGGTTTCTCTCTACAGCCGGAAAAATGACTATGCTCAAGAGCGTCCTCTCCGCAGTGCCTTCTCACGCTATGTCCTGCTTCCCCCTTCCAGTATCCCTGTGCCAAAGAATTCAATCAGCGCTGACTCGGTTCTGGTGGGACGACAAAATGGATAGTAAGAAAATGGCATGGATTGCCTGGAAAAAACTTGTCAGACCCAAGGAGCAGGGAGGACTCGACTTCAGAGATATTCAAAGCTTCAATGAAGCTTTTTAGCTAAACTCAGTTGGAGGATTTTCAACAAACCTGAATCACTGGTAGCTCGGATACTATTGGGCAAGTATTGTCCCAATGAAGATTTTCTAGCAGTCTCTGAAAAAAGCGCCATCTCCCACGGGTGGAGAGGAGTCCTAATAGGAAGAAACATAATGCTGAGCAATGCAGGCTGGGAAGTTGGTAATGGCGAGAGCATTAATATCTGGGACAAACCATGGCTCAGCACGAACACCCAAGAGAGACCTATGGGACCGGCACCGCTGGAATACCGCAATCTCACCGTTTCTGATCTATTCTTACCGGGATCCAGGGAATGGAATGTTGACATGATTCGATTAGTTCTCCCGTTTGAGGAAGAGAAAATCAGATCTATTAAGCCTAGTATTTCTGGGGCCCCAGACAAGCTCTCTTGGCTAGGATCCCCCTCCGGGATGTACACAACCAAGACGGGGTATGCTGCAGCCTTCCTAAAGAGATCAGAGCTGATGGAGATCTCGCAAGAAGACCTTTTATTTGACTGGAAAAAGGCGATTTGGAGACTCAAGACCTCCCCAAAGACGAAGCTTTTCGCGTGGAAAATGCTACATGGAGCAATCCCTGCGTCCGAAGCTCTTCGCGCCAGACAAATCAACGTCGATGGAAAGTGTAAGTGGTGCAACCTACCGGAATATATAGATCACTTGTTCTTTCACTGCGCCTTTGCGAAACAGATCTGGTCTTCGGCCCCTGTTTCACCTAGCGTTGAGTACAATGAATCTATAGATTTGAGAATGATTTGGTGTGACTTAATTTCCAAGAAAAACTTACCACCAACTGGAGTTTCAGAAGGACAGCTTGCACCTTGGATATTATGGAGTATTTGGACTGCAAGAAACAGTCTAGTTTTCACCGATCGACCCCTCTCAGCTTCGGATACGCTCTCAAAGCAGTTTCAATGGCCAGGGAATGGGGCGCCTGTCAAGCAAAACTCCCTGCAACAAAACACGTTCAGTCCCCAGCGCCTGAAACTCCATCAAACTGTGCTTTAATCAAGTCGGATGCTGCTTGGAATGAATCTTTTAATGTTGCAGGTTTAGGCTGGACAGTGAAGTCGCAAAACAGAGCATCATCCTTTTTCGATACCGGCTCACCATGTGAGGTCACCGCTAGCCGCTGAAGCACTAGCATTAATGAAGCGCTATGGAAGTGTAGAGATCTCGGACTGGTACGGCTGAGATGTGAATCGGACTGTGCAGAACTTGTTAAAGCCATCAATGCAAGAACTTCCCTTACTGGCATCTATGGGATATTGACTGATATTCAAGAAGTAGCTTCTTCTTTTGATTGTACCTCCTTTGTTTGGATTCCTAGATTGAAAAATGTAGAAGCGGATGTATTAGCAAAGCAGGCTCTGTCTGTTGAACTTGCCATTATGGCTGCACCTTCTGGTGGTTGAGTTTGCATTAATATAATTGTGTTTCAAAAAAAAAAAAAAATATAGCCGTTTTATAGCTTTTAATATGTGCGTTAAAACTTTTAAAATTGTGTGTATGGGATCTTACCTGTGGTGCACCCAAGATATTTGCAGCATTGTAAGATATGTGATGGCCGAAAAGGCTAATTTCTTCTTCTGGGCCAACGACATTTGAGAACATCATCATTGTGGTACCAAACATTCTCATTACAAGGGATTTGAGTGCCTTATTCCACACAGACGTTGAAATATATGTCAAATAAAATAGATGTACACAGCACATTAATATTTGGAACCATCAAAGTTGTTTTGTATTTTACCGGTACTCCGAAAGCCTCCACGGTTAATTTGATCAACCCATAGAAAAATAGAGGTTCCAGGGAATGTTTTTTGCGATCCATAGTAGTTTTAGCTTGTCGAAGGTATTCAAGTATATTTTCCTCTGACTTCAACCACAAAGGAATGAGAGCAAAACCTATTGAGTTTCCCCATCTGCACTTCGAACCTTTTGCCATCATATTAGCCAAATCCTGTATAAAAATATGTTAATATCTTATTATTTTTAGTTAGATTAGAGAAGCGATTATCACTATCTAGGATATGTTGTTCCGCACCTCTATATTTCTGTTTGGCCTTAGGTTGAAGAAAACAACCCCATGAAGACATATTTCGTCTAGAGATTTTCTTGACGTAGAAATTGCCTCAAGATCTGCTAAAAAAAATTAGGAATTTTCTTTCAACAAATCTGTTATTTTCAACCCAGGTAGATGATTTACCATATCTTTTTTTTTTGAATTGAATATTTCAAAAAAAAAAAAAAGACTAATCTATTTACCATATCTTTGATGCAAATATCATAAAGACCAGCTTGCACCATCCCGAAAAGAACATCATTTATTGTCTAGCAAATATGAGAAAAATAACACAAACTAAAGACTAATCTTTCAAAGAAAAAATAAAAGTAAACTAATTAAGCAGACGTACCATATTCATGGCGTTCTTCACCAATTTAACATCATTCGAACTAATAACTTGATGAATAAACTTATTCATTAATCCTGGTTTACCCATAAGACGAGTAGTAGTGTTCCTCCCACAGCATATGAAAACTATAGACTTTATAACTTCGACGGAAGTGTGGAACATTAATCTTACTATGAACCATAACCAAGAAAAAAACGACCAAGGGTTATGATGTTGAAGCAATCGAGACCTGGCATGGTCAACACTCGGGAAAACAGGCTGACCGGCACCTCTTCAGAAGTCAATTGCTTCTCCATGTTATTTTTTTCGGCTGTTTATATGAATGATTACAAAAAAGTGAGATGTTGTTTTATATGAATGTTTCCACAAAGTGAATTGTTGGTTTATATACATGCACCAAGTCTCTCATAGGTATCAATATTATTGTATTTAAAAGATAAAGTTTAAAATATTAAGTTTTATAAAAAGGTATATGCAACACATAAAGTCTGTCAAACCAACAAAATAGAAAAACCTGAAGATAAAAACAAATTTTGATATTTGTAACATATTTCTTTGATGTATTTAGAAAATACAATATATAGGGGATGAACATTGTGTTACTGTTAATACTATACATTGTTTTGCTACCATGTAAATATTATAAAATGGATATAATAATGAGTTAAATACTCATATCAAATTAAAATTTATAAATATAGTGATAATATTAATATAAAATTTAACATTCACATAATGTAAAATTTTATAAACACAGAAAAGAAAAATAATGAGAATATTGAGTTTTTATTAGTTTTCAAGAGTTTTCCATGTTTCATTGATTTCAAAATCTTGTTTTGCAGATTTCACATTTTACTGTATCCAATTTATCTCACATAGAAAACAATTTTTAGTCCCTTTAAATCTCCTCTACTATTATATGTTTCACTTTGGCATTTTATTTTTCTGTTCCATAAATACTTATTTGAACCATGAAATATATGATAGATTAAGATAGGTTATTTGAGTTATTGAAGATGTTGACTACACTAAAAAATTAGTCATGTTTATGACATGTTAGACATATTTTGAATTTGAGAATATATTTTGACGATGAAGATTCTAAAAAAAAAAAAAATCATCTGCACCGTCTCAATGAAGATTTTTTTCTGGAAGATTTCATTCAAAGAATTTTCGAATTAGGGTACGTAATCAGATAAAGAGTTTTTCGGATCGGGCTCAGGTAAGCATTCAGATATCTAATAGTCGATATCTGAATTTGTACCCAAACTCAATCCAAAAAATCTAAACCAAAATCGAAGTAATGAAATACCTGAACATGTATTAAGTTAGGAGATAATGGATATCTGAACCCGAATGGATAATATCCGAATCCAAATGGATATATGAAGGCAACCGAACCTATATATCCAATTTTATTCAAAATATTTATATTGCTATTATACATGGCTCAAGATCATATAATATACATATAACTGAGGACAAAGTGATTTGCTAGGCCCTTAAAATGCATTCAACATTTTTGTTTCATACATTAATAAAAGATGCATCCAAATTCTCAAACCTACAACTATATTAGTGTTTTTCTATTTTAATTTTTTTTTATCTCCAAACCTATTAATTATTCAACATATTAAACTTAAAAATTAATTTAAGGTTATGGTAACATTTCAAGTAAAATAAAACTTAGGCAATGAAAATTTTGAATTCTCTTGTCAAAATTGAAATATCTGAACCCGACCCGATTTGCTATGTAAAAAATCATGAACAGATTCCAGACCACAATACCAAAATACCTGAAAACCTTATCCGAACCCAAATGGCCATGCCTAAACTTCTAGACATCATCTCTATGACGTAAAATTTGTAGTTTCAATTATATTTTTAATTTTTTTAGGTGAGTTATATGTTGACAAACTAAAAATTTAGTCAACAAACATGAGTCAAACTAAAGTTATCAATATCTTAATAATATTATTGAAACTCTAAAAATTTTTATTCACATTGCAAAAAATATTAAAATCCAGTAAAAACTGTAGATTGTTTATATATTTCAACTAAAATATTTTTTTTGTTTGATACTCCATCCATTTCAAAATAATCCATTTAAAGATACACTTTTACATTTTAATTTTTTATTATATAATAATGGTAAATTGTAAGTTTTGAATAAATGATTTATGTTTATTGAATTTTAATTGGTTGAAAACCGATGAAAGTAATTAATCACAAAACATGTATTTATTAAATTTAAGATGCTTCTTAATATGTGTAAAAATATAACATAGATATTTTAAAGTTGGAATGAGTAAAATCTTTTACCTGTTAAATTCTGATTACCTGACATCATTTATATTATACTTAATTTAATATTAAAATTAGATTCATATAATAAAATATTATTAATTATGTAAATTTCTCCAATAATCGTGATCTTCCTTACCCGTATTTCCATATTTATGAATTTTCTTCATATTTATGAACTTTTCTAGAATATACACGCAACTTATCTATTATATTAAAAGAGAAGTCATGACTCATTTCATGTGTGATTTTTTGGTTTGGACCATCTTTAAAGAAGTTATAAATTTTTACATAACATCATTAAAATATCTTTTCTTATCTTTAATTTTTATTTGAAATAACAAATAAATAGTTTTAAGAAAATTCTAACAAAATATTTTAGAATCTTTTCAAGATATAGTTTCAAAAAAATTTTGATTCAAATTTTAATTATCATAACATATAATTAAAATTTTAGTTGATTTTTATTAAAAAAAATTAAAATTATCTAAAATACTTTTAACAATAACCTAAAATTTTGTTTATGTAGTATGTAGATCCAATTTAATTTACTTCTTACATATATTTCAAATTTAGAATTAAATTAGTAATGTTATATAATAATGTTTTTAATTTTTTTACAAAAATACTAATTTAGAAATTTTATATTAATAATATTATAAGCCACATAAATATTATTATAAAATTGGATAGTATACATAATCAAATTATATATATTTATTGATAAATTTTACTCCCTTGGTTTCTTAATATAAGTTATTTTGGATCATTGCACAAAGATTAAAAAATTTACATTATTTTACAAAAGTATTTTTAAAGATATAATTTTAAAAGCATTCAACAAGTTTTTTTTTAAAAAGTAAAATTTTATTGGTTGAACAGTTTCCGATAAAGTTAAAAATAACCTTAAAACGTCCAAATATATCTTACAATTGTAAAACATCTTATATTTTGAAACAAACTAAATCTTTTAAAATATCATCTAATTTGAAACAGAAGGAATATTATATAATTTTAAATATTTTTGTATTAAAATTCCCGCACGGTTGATCTAGTGGAAATTAAAGTTCCTAAGGGACCCGGGTTCAAAATCTCATATTCAGATTATCCATATGTGTGGTTAGACTTGATTGCTATTAAATTCCGATTTTTTTACCTTCTAAGACACTTTTTGTCTTATGAATTTCATTTTTAGACAATTCATACTAGGCAAGCACTTTGTTTGTGTGTATTATCATTTATGCCCTCAAACTAACCAACTACTCACTTAACTAAACCACAGATATCTAACCCTAGTTACTTTAATTTGAACGCAGATCTACTTTCTCTTTTCCCAATTTCACAATCCTAATTTCAGTTTCCATGTCTCTCAAAGTTTTCCTAATTCCCCTTATGAGCAGTCGGATGTATCTGGTGCCCGTGAATAAATATACAGAGATTATTTGGATCTGGACCCACCAAATATATTGGGTCAACAAAAAAAAAACCTTATGAATTTAACTTTAAAAGTAGGGTTGACTGCCTAAAACCCCCTGTAAATAGTTAAACCCTACTCATTCCCACCCAAACTATTAAGCTCATGATATATCACTCTGGACATATAAAAACACTTCATATTAACACCCAATCTTTTCTCTGTGTAATGTGAGATTCTTACAAATTCGGATCGACTCTGCCGGGGACAACAAAATCCGTAATGTAGTCACAAATCCATTCCAGTTATTAGGCATGGGCATTCGGGGTTCCATTCGGGTTTCGGTTTTATCCAATCGGGTCTTGGTTCTTCGGGTTTATCAAAATCAGCCTCATTTGGATTATTTAAAAGTTCGGTTCGGGTTCTATCGGGTTCGGGTCGGGGTTAGTAAATCTTTAAAGAACCGGTACAACCCGTTATACATTCGGATTCGGGTCCCAATCGGTTCTTTGGTTTAAACTTGATTTGTACCTACTTTGTAACCAAAACATAAGTAAAATCGGTTCTTCAGATTTAAAATACCTAATGTGTAACTATTTTGTAACCAAAACATAAGTAAAGAAACATAAAACTTGATCATTCAAAATCAACTTAAAGGTAAACATATTTATTAATAGAAAGAAAACCAAATAAATGAAAGCGTAAACGAAAATCAAGTTCTTAAAAAATGAGAAACATTATTCAATAATAACAAAACATTAATCTAAAAATTTCAAGTTTCAACCGCCACCTTCAACCATCAACCTTCATGTAATAGATAATTATTTTAGATATATATTAGAAATTAAGATCATGTTCAGTACACGTTCTTATTAAAAAAAATTGAATGTTTCGGGTTCTATCGGATATCCATTTAATTTCGGGTTCGGTTCGGATAATACCCATAACCCGAAATACCATAAAACAAGATCCATTCAGTATTTAAATCGGGTTCAGATCGGTTCGGATTTATTTTTATCGGATCGGGTTTGATTTGGGTTTTCGGGTTTGGTTTATTTGCCCAGCCCTACGAGTTATATTTCAAAACCCTAGACCCATACAAACCCTGCAAAAAAAACCATATAGCAAAAACTGATGATCTGATTAGTTTTCAAGATAAATTCTAAACCTATTGATTAAAGGGTCTACTATCTATTTTCCCAAGAGAAGTATCGTATGGCGAATCATGCAGATTGACGAAAATGCTTACAAGGCGTACCGTCAGGAATGAATTTCATAGGGAGGCTCAGGGTGATGCAGTCAGACGTTAATCTGCATGAGGCAGTTAGAATTGTCGGCTATAATATCGTCTATGTAATATTTCTCATAGTTTGTATATTGCATAATTAATCAGTGTTAAAAAAAAATATTTCCCCACGAGAAGTATCGTATAGCACTACAAGAAAACACAAGTTTTGCTAGGACGGCTTTTCCTCGTAATTTCCTAGTAAAGGGGCCTTTACGAGTAAAGGAGTTTTGTCGTAACACGTTCATCGTAAAGCTTTTTTCCTCGTAATTTCCTCGTAAATTTACTTGGAAACATTTCTTCGTAAAAGCGTGGAGACTCATTTCCTCGTATAGTTTTCCTCGTAAATAGCACGTAAATGTTCCTCGTAAAAGCCTTGAAAATGGATCTTCGTAAAGTCATCGTAATCTGTTTCCTCGTATAAGCGTTGTAATGTATTACGAGGAATTTACTTTGATATCGTTTTTCCCTATTAAAAAAATAATAATTAAAATAAATATAAATAATATATTTTTAAAAAATTAAAACTCCAAATTATAAATAAAAAAAGAAATAACAAAATATTTTTTAAATAAATAAATATTTAAGTTTTAAATTCATAATACAATAAAAAAGAAAAAACTAATCTACGGATGGTGCTCATTAAATTGACGAACAAAGTCGTCATTCCGGCTCGCCATATCCTCCTCGTCCACATTGGTCGGTTGTGACTGTGACGGTGGGTGTGGAATCCCTAGGTTTTCTCGTCTGACACGCAACGTCTCCGCCAATTGCGGGTTTCCAACCGCCATAACGTCCAGGATATCTGAGAGAGAACTCACATGAGCTTGCGTCGCCTGCAACTCCGAGCGCAGCTTTGTAATGACATCGTGTTGTTCCTGAGCATAAGGCGATGTCATTGTGGGGACATCAATTACAGAACCAATCCCGACGATGCGTCCCTTTTCATAGGGACGACCTTTAAATAAAAGATTAATAGGTTAGTTAACGTTAAAAATAAATTAAATAAATAATAAAAATTAATAAGAAAAGAAATTATTTACCTCCTCGTAAATTTTATCCACTTCAAGACTGGATAATATGACGGGTGTTCCAGACTGCTGAGTCAGCTGGGTATGGCGGTGGTCAACCCGAGCAACAACCTCGTTGTAGATTCGCTTGGACCTAGGATCTACAAAATTCACAGCCTTGTTCTGGTGGGTCCTCTCGTAAAGCTCTTTCAAAGATGGAAGAACTCATGTCTCTTTAGTCAAAAAAAATAATTTTTAAAGTTAAATATTAATTAGAAATATATAAATAGATTAAAAAATATTAATTAGTTATTAAAATATTAATTTACCATGTCTAGACGGATTTCTGTGTGAGGTTTTCGACCCCCGGTGTGAAGTATCTTCGTGTTGCCATGCTCGTCTTTTGTCATGCGGTTCTCGGAGTTTGTGTTGAAGGTTCTGATCGAGTCCGGCAACCCCCAATATGTGATGACACCATCCCACACCGAATATGTGAGGCAATCGGGTTTCCCCTCCTCGTAACCATCCACCTGAAAAAAGTATTTTTAAAATTATTTGAAGTCAATGATATAAAACTATATAAAATTGATAAATCCACCTGAAAATCGCCCTTCCAGTTGTAGACCATGTCGAGCAATTTCTGTTTGCACTTCGCCTCAAACTCCTTCTTCACCCGCTGGTGAATCCCTATGGACAATGATATTTTTGTTGTAACTAGAAAATATTAGATTAATAATTATTAATTAGTTCAATAATATTAAATTTTTTAAATAATTAAAAATAAATTATGTTTATTAATGACTTACGGCGAACGATTTGAACCACGACTTTTTGGTGTGGCTGGCCGTATTTTTCCAGTTTGGAGCTGGATTGGGAAAGTATCATTTGTTACAATCGGTGACGCTCGAAGCTACACATCCTTCAACATTAAACCTTGAAAAAAAAACAAAATAAAAATAAATTTGTTAATTTTTGGTTAATTAATAAATAAATTAAAAAACGTTTTTAACAAAAATGAAACATACCAAAATATGTTGCAGCTGTCCCGTCGGAGAGGATCTAACTCAGGTAACCCTTCTCTGTCTGGCCCTGCCATAATATCCTCGACCGTATACACCGCAAATGGAGTTTGGCGGCACCTCCAAATCGGGATGAACCCCGGCGGCTGGTGGTGGAGGAGGAGGAGGTGGTGGATCAAACCGGGGAACCGGAGAAACTCTCTGAAAATATCGAAAGACGGGAACAATGTCATCCGGAATCAAAGAACCGGGAGCTGAAGAAGATGATGTGCCTATATGAGGACCAGGCTCACGACCAAACATATCTCCGTAATGACTCCCGGCAGGAGGCGGCCCCGTCTTACCCTTAAGCTTGTTCTGTCTAACCATCTAAATTTTAAAAATACAAATAAAACATAAATATACTAGTATCATTTACAAAACACTTTAAAAAATAAACCAAGCTAATCTAAATCCCATTAACTAATCATCTAATCTAAATTTCCTAAAGTAACCACCTAATCTAAATTCCCTAATCTAATCACTTAACTAGGAATTAGAGATTACCTTAAAAGGAATATGAGAGAAGATTGCTACAAATGAGAGAAATCGGATGGCTCGACTTATATATGGAATTTGATTTCCTCGTATATTCCTCGTAATTTTACGAGGAAATAGCGAGTCCTGCGTTTTCCTTTACGAGGAAATAGTGAGTCCCGCGTTTACGTTTCCCCGTAAAGTCCTAGTAATTCTGTTATGAGAACTTTACGAGGAAACTTCCTACGTGGACTTTACGAGGAAATGGCGAGTCCCGCGTTTCCTTTTATTAGGGTTTAACGAGGAAAGGTTTTGTAAATCCCTAAATTCGAAATCCCAAACACCAAACCACAACTTCTTTAACTTATAACCTCTTCTACAACCAAAATCCAAACCTTTTCTACACCTAAACCCCAAATCACAATTCCTCATATGAAACATCATCATTTCCAACTCAAATTAAAATTCATTTTTGTGATTAAACAAACTTAAAACATACATAATTCAAATTCATTTTTGTGATTAAACAAACTTATAAAATATACATAATTCATTCGGATACATTCTCGGAATCTGTAGAAACATCATCATTTTCGTAAAACTCGCCCTCAACACCTTCGTCTGTTGAGTGATCAGGAACATCTTTGTATTCACGATTATGCGGATCTGTGAGTAGGATGTCATCAATTTGTGCTTCAGGTTCCTCGATTTCATTGGTGTTTTCTTCTTGTAATGGTGGTTCTTCTCCAGAGATTATTCGTCCTCGAGGTGTAACTTTGATAACAACTAACCAGTTTATTCCCGAGGTAGTAATCCGAGGGTATGAAATGAAGCAAACTTGATCCGCTTGGGAAGCTAATATGAAAGGCTCGAATTTGTTGTACCTGCAAAAATAAAGACAACGTAGAAATTAGTCATTCACAACATGTATGTCAATAAAAGAATTTGTTGTACCTTCGTCCACCATTGATATCAACTACACCGTTCTTGTTAATCCGAACACCTCTGTTGACGACGGGGTCGTACCACTCACATTTGAAGATAACGCATTTCAGATTCATACCTGGGAAATTGAACTTCATAAATCTCCTGCAAGCTCCCGTAGACATCTGTTTCTCCTTTCACACATATTCCATAATTACTTGTCGCCCGGTGTCTAGCCTAGTCATATGAAAAGTATAGCCTTGGGTGAAATACATCGATGATGTAGTGACCTTTACAACTGGACCTTGAAGTAGTTCGCGAAACCATGCGGGATAATCAGGATCGTGAGAATCAACCTGCAAAAAAGTAATAGAACTAGACATTAGACTTACTATGTGGTAATGTATGCATAAAATTTAAGTTATAATACATGTTTCCTCAACCACTTGATAAAATGTTGATTTTTCCTTTTGTCTAACTCAGTTGTCGATATAACAGGGATTGCTTCTTTGACTTGAGTCACAAATTGGCTGTAAAATTATGTTATGTTATTTAATCAATTAAATATATATATATATATATATATATAAGTGTGTGTGTTTATATGTTTACCTTTCAAAACAACCAATCAATGAATGCTTGCAGTTAAGAAGAATATAAAGGTGTGCACTATGGACGTCTTCATCACTCGACCACCAAACCTCTTTCAATTTCCCACCCAATCGCCCAATTTGACAAAAGATGTCTGGAACATCTTCTTCTATATATGTCGGCACAACACCACCATCATCATATCTTCTTGGAGCTCGTTTCCTTGTACGTACTTTCGGTGCAAAGTAGTACGATGTGAAATGTGATGTTTCTTCCGTCAAACTTCCGGCAACAATAGAACTTCCAACTTTTGCTAGGTTTTTGGGTTTTCCTTTCAAAGTTTTTATGGCCCTTTCATACTGATCCATCTATCCATAATGCACAGGTTCACGAAGTAATGCCTCATACAGGAGGTAGACAACTAGGTGCTCCATGACGTAAAAAAGCAGGCGGAAATAGTTTCTCCAAGTTGCACATTAAGATTGGGATGTTTCATGAAGTTGTTGGGAAACTTCCTCTTTAAGAGTGTGGGTGCTCAAATCCCTAAAAATGCTCCAATTACTTATATATTACAAAAATAAAAATTAAACACATTAGTATATTTATATATATATATATAAAGAAATAAATTAATGTTTGCGTCGTATTATATTAATTACCTGAAGTGATTCATGTACTTTTGCAAGTAGTAGTTCCGCAAAAGCAAAAGAAAGTAGTCGCTGCATAAAGACATGAAAATCATGGCTCTTCATCCCGGAGACCATTTTCCATTTCTCGACACATCTTGAGAGATTTGAAACATATCCATTAGGGAACTTCACTTCTGAAGCCACCCAGTTGAACAACACAGACTTTTTTCTGATGACAGTCTGAATATCGGAACTAGAACTTGCCCATTGCTTTTTATATGTAGCTCACTTCTTGAGCAGATATCGAGTAATTCCAACCTCGATTTTACGTTGTCTTTCGTCTTCCCTGGGACATTCAATATAGTGTTCACGATGTTCTCAAAAAAAATATTCTCTTTATGCATCATATCGAGGTTGTGGCGCAAAAAAAAGATCTTTCCAATATGACAATTTCAAAAATATAATCTTCTTGTGCCAATTGTGATGAACACCATAAGAATTAGGCATATTACTGAAAACATGTCAATTCCCACCACGAGCAGCTCTTTCTAGAGCACCGTAGTAATCAATTTGCGCTTCGATTTGTTCTCCAGTTAAATATGGAGGAGTAGTGTCGCTGACAACCCTTTTGTGCCTGAACAATGTCTTGTTTCTTCGGTATGGGTGGTAAACAGAAAGAAATCGACGGTGACAATCAAACCAACTAGCCTTCCTACCATTCTTCAACTGAAACACATATGTCATTCCATTACAATATGGACAAGCTAATCTCCCATGTGTAGTCCATCCAAACAACATCCCATATGCAGGAAAGTCACTTCTGGTCCACAAAAGCATTGCTCGCATCGTAAAATTTGTTTTCGTTGAACAATCATATGTCATCACCCCTGTTGACCACAATCTTTCAACTCTTTTATCAGTGGTTGTAGAAAAACGTCGAGAGATCTTTTTGGATGCTTTGGACCAGGTATTAATATGGTCAATAATAGAAACTCTCGTCGTATGCACATCTCCAGTGGCAGGTTGTGCGGTGTAAGAAAGACTGGCCACAATAAATATTGTCTCCCTAACATTCCAAATGGACTAAATCCATCAGTGCATAATCCAAGATACACATTCCGGCTATTGCTAGAGAAATGTGGATGTACTTTGTTAAAATGTTTCCAAGCTCTTGCATCTGATGGATGAGTCATCTCTCCATCCGTCTGAGTATGCTCGGCGTGCCATCTCATCCCTCCAGCAGTCTACTTAGATTGGTACAATCTTTTCAATATGTCTGTGATTGGTAGGTACCACATTCTTTGGTATGGTACCCTATTACGTCCTCGTCCTTGCGGTTTGAATCGTGGCTTCTTACAAAATCGACATTCTTCTAACTTCTCATCATCTCCCCAGTAAATCATGCAGTTGTCGATGCAAACGTCTATCATCTCTGAGGGCAACCCAAGACTATATACCAATTTCTGAATATCATAATAAGATTCAGTAGACACATTGTCTTCTGGCAAATACTCTTTACACAAGTATGTGCATGCATTCATACAATTTTCAGGTAGATTGTGATCGGTTTTAATACTCATCATTCTAGCAGCCAACGACAATTTAGAAAGACCTTCTCTACAACCACTGTAGATTGGCTCATTCGTAGCTTCTAACATTTCATAAAAAAATTTTGCATCTAAGTTAGGTTCTTCAACTTCATCATCATGAGTTACAAATACATCGCCTACCATATCATGAACCCTATCACAATCTACCATTTGTTCCTCCTGGTGATAGCTATTTTCATTATGTAAATGATCTACTGGTTCAACCTGAAAATTGATATTACTACTGCTAGCTTCATTCCTACAACTAGCATATTCTCCATGTTGAACCAAATATAATAATATGGCATGAAACCTCTATTTTTTAAATGCTTCCAAACATTCTCATGAGGGCCTAATTTTGTATTGCAGCATTTTCGACAAGGACAGAACATCTTACCACTTTCTTGCGTGAGTGGTGTAGAATCTGCTTGATGCATAAACATCTCCAATCCTTCGAGAAATTATTTCGTCACTCTCCCGTTATTATCTCTGTGTGAATACATCCACTTCCGCAACTCGAAAATATTTCTAGGACCAGACATTTTTTTCTTTGATCAAGATTAAAGCTGATTTTTTTTTTGTTTGTTTGAAATGAATCACAAATGGTGGTATTTATATAAATTTTCGAATCTGGTATAGATGAACATTTACTAGGAACTTGTGAGGAAAAATAGGTACAAAACACGTTTTTAGATTTAAAATAGAAATTTTCTAGCCAGTTCCTCGCTAATTAGAAGTAAACAAACATTTCCTCCTAATTTCGTAGTATTGTTTTACGTCGACTTTACAAGGAAAACAATAAATAACGTAGTTTCGTCGCTAAAGCACAGTAAATAGTTTCCTCGTAAAACCGATGTAAAGCTTTACTACGAAATTACGAGGAAATGGCTTTCGCCACGTAGTTTCCTCGTAATTTTACTAAGGCCTTACAAGGAAACATTTTCTCGTTTATTTACGAGGAAATTACTTTGTTTCTGTCTTAACTCGTAAGTTCATAGTAATTTCGTCGTGAATTTACGAGGAAAGGGTTTCCTAGTAAATTCGGAGTTTTCTTGTAGTGTAGCACCAAATGTCCACATAACTATGTCTCCATTCTAATTATCTCCGAGAATAAAGTTCAAAATCTATTTCCCCACCAAATTTGGTTTAGTTATGATTTTTGAAAACCGAATTTCAAATCTCCGCTCTCATATAATAAACCGAGCAAAACTAAAACCATTACAAAATTAAAAACACGACCCAAGCCTTGATTTGGATCAAAACAGTAACCCGACCCAACATTCAAACTTAAAAAGATTCGACTGATTGGATCCTAATCCCGTTAGTCTACAAACAATAAACCAATAAAAATCGATTTTGTGGGTTTTTAGAATTCGATCTTCATAACTGTGGAGAAATATCTATATAACTTTAGTTTGGTGGGGATATAGGTTTTGAACTTTATTTTCGGAGATAAATAGAACATGGTCATAGTTTTATGGACATTTGGTGCTATACAATACTTCTCGTGGGAAAATAGATCGCCGACCATTGATTAAAACGTTCAAAGCTTATCTTTTCTAGCACTAGGTAATAATTATATCATCATATATCTCAACTCTATTACATATAATGATCATCTACTTTTAACATATGCCATCTTATGAACAATTCATAGGATGATTTCACGATGAAACTTTTCTCAGAACACTTGAATCGACAAAATTGTGTTGTTTCGGTTTCAAATCTCGGATCTAGATGTTGAAACATTTAGACTTTAACTACTAGGTTACAGTGCTCTCTCAGTTTAATACTTATCTGAACACTATTTTCATTTACCGATTTACGTCTGTTTTCTATTATTAGACCTTCAATGTAATTAGATTTTCCTTAATCCAAGTTTGATTTTTATTATGTTTTTCATTAGTTTGGAGATACAACTTTATTCCATTATGTTTGGTATTTTTAATTTGGCTTTATCCTTATCCATACTATTATTATTATTATTATTATTATTGTTATTATTATTTTTAGGGCAAATCTCCAAAATAGCATATTTCTAAGTTTATGTTACAAAATAGCCCTTAAAAACTAAAATGACCAAAATAGCATTTTATCTTTTGAAAATTTTCAAATTTTTTTATTTTTCAAAAATTGAAATCTTATCCCCAAAACCCTATTTCCAAACTTTAAACCCTAAACCCAAATTCTAAACCCTAAACCCTAAATTCCACCCCTTAACTCTAAACCCTAATGTCTAAATTAATTTATCATCGGAATATAGATAAATATTTATCTCTTTTAATAAAACATTAAGTGTTATTTTGATCATTTTTATTCTTAAATGATATATTTATGACAAAAAATTTTTTTACTGCTATTATTGTTATTTTCTCTTATTATTATTATTATTATTGGTCTTAGGATCCTCACAATTTTTTTGTGTTGCCACAGAAGTTACCTGGCAAAGCTATAGCCACAATCTTTTCTGTAGCCCCAACTACCGAATAGAAAGATCTGTAGATAGTAGTTTTAGTCGACGTAGTCAATACTGTCGAATATCATTCTGTGGATTGGTACAGTTCAGAGAGTAGTTGGCCCCACAAGACTCATTAATATTTTTTTGTAGATGGTAGCTTTAATGAAGGAAAATTAGGTAAGATAGCCATGAAAAGGAAAACTAAATTCAGTAACTAACTAAAATTTTCCCTTCTCTCTTCATTTCTCTCCCTATCTCTCTCTACTCTCTCACTAGAAAATTAATTTTTCTTTTTTTTGGCTATTTAGTAAATAAGTCTTTTAATGAATATCATCTCCAAAAATACTATCTATTTTGAAGTTTCCAAAACTCTATATTTGAAGTTTCATTATATTTTTCTCTGAAAATAAAATTTCAAACCTAACTTCAAAAATATTTATTTTTTATTTTATGGTCCTTATATATTTCATAGCTAATATAAATTCATAAAACATTTATAAATAACAAATACACACACACACACACATATATATATATATATAAATTATACAACAATTTTAATTAGTAAAATCTTACACTAAAATATAAAATTATAAATAAACATACATAATTAAATATTAACTACAAGCAAAATACCACATTTTTTTTTTTAAATACTAAATTACAAGAAAATATAACTTTTTATTTAGTTTATGAACTATAAATTTTATTTGTAATTGTAAATGACCAAAATACAATTAAAAAGATAAATTTTCAAATTTAGAGTTTTGAGTACTGAAACTTCAAATTCACTTCTCAAAACTTAAAATTTGAAGTTTTAAATTTTCTTTTCGGAGAGCAAAAATTTCTATATTTGAAATTATAGAATTTCTTTTGAAGATGTTCTTAGTTGATGTCTCAGGTTGTTTTCACCTTCCTTTCTACTTTTCTTTATCATTCTCTAAGCGAAGAGACTGTAGAATTGGTAATGGTACCATTTTGCACATTATTTTCCAGCATACGATTAGTTGGAATGGCATTGTTCACTTCTTTCTTTCTTTTTCATGACAGATAATTTAACCACCAAATTTAATCGGTGTACTACATTTCTTCAGCTAAAATTAATTAATGAGAGAAGGCCCAATGCAACTCTAAGAAGATGAGAAACGACTAAACTGTGTGTATTATTGTTTGTTTGGTAACCCTGTTAGGGAATGTGAAGCTTAATACGTTTGTTTGGTCCGGAATTAACGAGTTAAAAAAAAATCAAAGAATAATAAGAGATCTTTTTTATAGCACAAAATTACTATATTACCTTCATCATTTAGTTCTTTCTTTTTCTCTTTTAATTTTTTTTCCGGTAATACTTCTTCTAACCATTATGACTTTTTACATATCTACACTTATCATGTTATCCTTCACTATCACTTGTTTCGTAATCACTATCGTAATCACTGTCGGCGCTCCGGTCACGCTGCCATTGCTGTAATCACTACCGCCACTGCTGTAACCACTACCGGCTCTTCAACCACCATGTTGTCCTCTATAACAATCATCACCTATTCCATAATCACCATCAACTCCTTCATGATCTTATCCACCGCATGTCACCATCATCATAGCTACCACAGCCACCATCAAATATGTTATCTCAGCTACATCTTTTCTATATTGAGTTCTATACTATTTGCGAATTAAATACATACATAGTAGTATTCTGTTTTATGTTTTTTAATATTCTATTAGGTACATATGGTTATTGGAAGCTACCTTCACATAGTCGGTTTTACATTCCTCCCATCTTTTTCTTTGTAGCTGAAACTATTGTGCAAGAGTGTGAACGCGCCAGATTAGTTCACTACTATGTCAACGTTGCATTTCCATCACATTATGCCGTCTCAAACATCGACAGTTCTTCACAAAGTTGGCTCTACGATCTTCTAACCGGAGTTGTGACCCTCTACGAAGGTTCCTGAACTTCTTGTTCTCAAAACCCATTAATTGAGTTATTCAATATCGTTTTGGACTTCTTTGCGGTTTTTTAACGCCGGCTTTAGGATTACGATTGAAGCTTTTCTACGGGTATTTTCTATCTTTAGCCACATTTATCACCCTTTGTGTTTTAGTATTTTCGTTTATTAGTTTAGTGTTGAGTTTAGTCCATTAGACCTTTAATTTTAATATAAGCATTTGATGTTAAGAAAAAAAATCTATTTGACCTAATTTGTATTATACCATTTGATATGTTTTATTCTATTAATACTGTCTCTTTCTTCAATCACATTAATTATATCGGCAATCATCACGAGCACCACCAGAACCGCATCATCCTCCATAACTAGTACCACTATCGCAATCTTCACCACCGTCGTTGTAATCATCACCGCCGCATCCTCCTTTCATTTCCGCTACAGTAACCACCACCATTTATTCTCCATCGTTGAGCACTATTCATTTGTTTACCCACTACAGTCTTGATGTTTTAAGTCCATATGTTTTTTACCATCGGCATTATCACTTCTTTTTTTGTCACCTGCAACTTGCTGCAGAAAAAGGTAAAACTGGATGAAACTTGGAGTAAATTGTTATTGATTCAATAATGTCAAGATCATAGTTTTATTCTACATCTTGATTCAAATTTGGATATTTGGTAAATTAACCCTTTTTAAAATATAGATATTAATATTTAAAATTAAAAAAAAAACAAAGATGAATATTTTGGATTTCAAAAGAAATTCTAAAACAAAATAAAAAAAAAATTTTTTTTTAAAAGTAGAAAAAACTTTCTAATTGATTTTTTTTTGGAAAATAAAAAGTCTGTTTTGTTTTTGTTTATATTTATTTATATTTATAAATATAGAGTAAAAGTATAGTTATCATTTACTCATTTAATGAAACATTTTATCATTTTTCCTTATATTTTTAATCAAAAGAATAAGAGATTTACCTTTTTAGTATATATATATATATATATCAAAAAAATTCTCAAAAGATACAAAATGATTTTTTTTTTCACAAAAAAGAAGCATACAAAAATCACTGTTGTTTAATCGCAATTTGGAGCTTAAACTCTGATTTCAAAATTTGGATTAGGAATGTTTAATTGAGCAGAACTAAAAAGATTGGGGGTTAACATGAAGCAATTTATATGTATTGGGGGGGGGGGGGGTTTATAAAGAGCATGGTAATATGGGTGGGAATACGTTGGGTTTTAACATTTACGGACGGGATTACGCTGTCACCCCAAAGAAATTTCATTAAAGAAGTAAGATTAAACCATTCTACACTTATTCTCACATATATAATTATAAAAATATAAACTATTTTTAATGATACATTTTTCAATTCCAACTTCTCTTCTTTGCTTTTTCAAAAACATCAATAGTTTTTTGAAATTTTATTTTAAAATTCAAAAATTCTGTTTAAAATATTAATCAATTTATTTTTAAAAAATTCTAAAACTCTATTCCCAAAACATCGTCCCTGAGATCTAATCATTAAATATAAGTTTGTTAACTCTAGATATATAAATGTATATTTATATTTTAATAAAAAAATTTGATCATTTTGAAAATTATATTTCTGAAAAAAAGTTTATTATCATCATATATAGAGTTTCTCTACGTATATTACTAAATGAATGATTATAGAGTGTTTAACATATTAACATACTTTACATTTCCGCTTTAACAATTTTAAGTATTATTAGCTTGGGTGTATTTTTTACTTTAGTTGTGTTATTTTTTTTTGCCAAAAATACCCCTATTGGCAAGTGGACTCGTGCCTGTTTGGTTGGGTTTTAAACATTACTTAGCATTTATGTTTGTAATTAATAGTTGGTTGGCTTCATGTGAAAGAGTGATTGCTCTTTTTTTTTGGATAACCGCTGTATCCTGGCACCTACCAAAGTGGGTCCAGACTAGCGGCGAGTGTCCGTAATAACCTACGTTATTGGTCGTTGTACACCTCGGTCACCGGACGCTGAGGGAGCCTAGATTTTAAATTTTACCCCATTAGTTAGCGGATTCGAACCTGGGTCTATATTGAACTGGAGCTCCCGTGATTGCTCTTTCGTGGTCACAGGTTTTGTTTAGCTTATGGTTCTGGTCAGAAACCGCGTGGTCATGGTTTTCCTGGAGAGAAGGATGATTAGAGCCAGTGTTCATGTGGTCAGGGTTAGGGTCAGTCTTCATATGGCCAGAGTCATGGTCAGTGTTCATTTATTTAGAGTTAGTATTAAAAAATACTCAATTAATGATAAGTTAACTAATTATTTTACACTGAGTTCTTTTTATATTTTTGGTTGGAATTATTTTTTATTTATAAATTTATTTACTTGTGTTATAGTTATTACAAATTTTGTTTCAATATCTAAAATTTATTTAATATTTTATAAAAATGTTGATTTATATTTGTGCCAAAAAAATCATCAACTTTAAAAGTCATTTTAGGCATATTGTTAGTCAACTATAACTGTTGACTAATAATATGACTAAAATGGATTGTCAACAAAAGTTGAGTGTTTTTTTTTTGCTTACGAGAAAGTTGATGTTTTATTCCAACCAAATTTGAAAGTTGATGATTTAAATGACATTTTTCCCAATAATAATATTCACTTTAGAATCAATCAATATGACACCAAATTTCTTAAGAACAAAGATGACGTTCAGAAAAAGGAAACAAATCAGTTCCTAGAGAGAAAATTTCGGAAAATATTTCTTTCAAACTTTTAAGTTTTTTTCCACCAAAAAGAAAAGTTTTTTTTTTGGAACACATCCACCAAAAAAGAAAAGATAAAAATTAAAATATAAGGCATAATAAATTAATTGGGATTTTTTAAAGTTTTTAAATGCTCAATCAGCATAATAATAAAAGGGAAATATACTCGAGGGTGTCCATGTCAGATTAAAAAATCAAACAATAGAAAGAATCTATTAGCCACGTCAGATGGTGTGTATTTCGAATGGACTCTGTAAATAATATCACTCAGCCCATTTCGAGTCCAAAGCATATTTTATGTCAAGTTTTGCAGTTTTCTCCGCTTCGGCTCTTCCACTTCGTCTTCTACGGCCTATGGTTTTTTTTGCGTTGCATGAAACCAGTCCTGATCATCAACCATAGTCTTTAAACTCTTTTTTCAATATTTATTTCACCTTCCCTTGATCCTCCTCCCATATAAAGGATATGTCTAAACCTAAATTTTCTCAAATCCACAGAAGCTCTTTTTCAAAAAAAAAAAAAAGAATCTACATCCATGATCCATGGCCATGAAATCCACCGAAAAATGTAAGCTCTCCGGCGAGTCTCAAGTCACTGTTTATTTCACTGATGTCTCAGCAGTACAAGCTCAGTCAGATGGATCAAGTGAGTTTGATCTTAAACAGAGTCTCAATTTTTTTTGTTCTTCAGGAAACTGATGAATTTTATTTTCAGTTAGTTTTCTATGTTATAATGATATGGTTAAGCTCTGTTTCATGTTGTAGTTTTCTGTATTTTCAAAAACGTTGAGAAATAACAAAGCTTTACCTTTTAGCTGTTACAACTTCAAGAACAGAGAATTAAGACGCTACTGATATTGATGTGCTTGGAATAATTGCTGACCCCAAAGAGGCAAGAGCTTGTATTAGAGAGATTCACTTCTTCTGGTTCAATCCCATCGACATATATCGAAGGTAATGGAGACTGTCACCGAGTAAGTAAGTAAGGGAGGCTCCAGAGACAGAGCAGGTACCTAAGTAATAATTTTGTTTTACCTCTCTTCAAATTTTAGAATTGTTTCTTCTCTTCAATGATTTTAACCTTTAAAACATTTTTCTTTTAAAGGTTTCCGAAAACTCATCTTGAGAAAATCTCAAGGAGGTTAATCAGTTCTCAGCTCGAGTTCCAGCAGCACCCACTTCTCGAATTCTCATTTACACGGCCTCTGCGCTAACGAGAAGCTTGAGGAAGCCATAAAGCTCGTAACTGTAGAAGAAGACGCCTTTGTGGCTTTGGTGATGCTTTGCGAGTGGAAGAGAGCATACGGAGAAGGCTCTAAGGTTTATGATATCGCTATGAGTAGCTTGGGTGTTGAGTTAGGTAACGCGTTTTTGGCTATGTTCGTGAGGTTTGGTAATGGTATGTGCTCGGTAAAATGTCTGAGAGAGATTTGTTTTCTTGGAACGTGTTGGTTGGTGGGTACGCGAAGCCTGTGTTTGTATCATAGGATGTTGTGGGTTGGTGGTGTGAAGCCTTGTGTGTTGAGAACCTGTGGAGGTATACCTGATTTAGCTAGAGGAAGAGAGGTTCATGTTCATGTGGTTATGTATAATTATGAGTTGGAGATTGATGTGGTGAATGCTTTGATTACTATGTATGTGAAGTGTGGTCATGTGAAGAGTTCGAGGTTTTTCGATAGGATGCCTAGAAGAGATTTGATCTCATGGAATGCAATGATATCCGGGTATTTTGAGAATGAGTTGTGTTATGAAGCTCTTGAGTTGTTTTTTTGCTATATGTTGGCTTTCTGTTGATCCGGATTTGATGACTATGACGAGTGTTATCTTTTCTTGTGAGCTGCTTGGAGATGGGAGGTTAGGAAGGGATATTCATGGTTATGTGGTAAGCTATGGTTTCGCTCTGCGTGGACTGAGGTCATTAGCTGTTGCAAGACGGACTGTACCTGAGAAAAACCCCCAAAAAAAAAAAGCTCTGGTGGTCCATGGGAATTCGTTGGTGGGTTGCCTTTGTTTGATCCTTCACGACATGATATACACCATTAGAAAAGCTTCAGAGCTCTGGTTTCAACATCAATGGTCACTGGTTAATATCTATCTACATATTTTTAACTTTGACTTCAATCTTTCTTATGTTGTATTGGTTTTATTATAGATGATTAACTTGCTATTGCCAAAGAGACTCGACGTAAGCTCAGTATGGTTCAAACATGAATCCATAGCATCAGCCTCTGAGGAAGTTTAGGCAACCAAGTGATGTTTTTTTAATCTCTTGATTCCAAGTAAGTTTAGGTAGTTTTACAAATTCTTGGAAGCAAACCCTTTAGACAAAGTTATCCTAATCTTTTAAAATTGTTCACTACAAAATCTGTGCCATAACATTCAGCAAGAATGCATATAAGTTGTGGAGAGGCGTGTGTTTACAGGTTTTGAATAGGGAATCTGTCTAACGACTCAATTTTTCCCAGTAATGATATCTGATATTTACTTTTTGATATTTTTCGGTGTTTTGTTACTTCTTGACAATGGTATTTGCTCTCAACTAGCAGAAGAAGAGGTAAGGAGTTAAAACTCTACTTTTCTCAGTTTAAATTTATTAATTCAGTATTAGTATTGAGTCCATGATGATCTTTTCCTGTGTGAAGACAGTGGATAGATTGATTGAAACTGGAGACAGTGAACATATTTTTCTGAAATCAATCATGTACATGGAAGAGGGCATGTTGGTATTTACGTTTCAGTTTTCAACAATACGTGACTAGAAGTAACTACTTCTAACCAGGTCAAGAAATCTGAATTCCATCAATAGACCAAGGAGAACAAGAGGTGAGTGGGAAACAAAGAGTAGAGAAGTCTGAAGATGCAGATCGTGGAGAAATGAATGATGAAAAGACAATAATCATTTGGATTACTCATAAGAAGAAAGTCGAAATACATACCCTTTTGTGTTTTTCCTCTGATTCTAGAGGTCAAAGCTTCGATGGAAATAGAGGAACCTGACAAGGAAAATGTGAGATCTGAGTTGAGGTTGGTCTCATCTTCTGATGTCTATGTGTGTGTTTAGATGTTCTTCTCATGTATCTTATGCCAAAATAGAGGGCATATCATCTAATATATTATGTAATACGTTTATTTAAATTGATTTTTATATCACATAATATCCATCATCTATTCTTCCTCTCCATCTTTTAAAAAAGAAATATTTTTAACTAACAGATCTAAAATTTAACTTCAATTTATTAAAATTCATCCACTTTTAGATGCTTTTGTAAGAATACTAAAAACATTAATAGAATGGAGTATATTAATTTATTAGGAGAATATATTTTATCACTACAGTAGTTCGTTGGTATGATGCTATTAGTTGATTTTACTGTTATTAGTTGATTTATCTAGTAGTAGTGAAATTTTTCTTTTGAGTTCACAGTACAATTTTTTTTTTGAGTTCGAGAAATGTCAAACGCACCAATAATTTACTCGGAGAAAGTTTAATGATTACATGCGAGGGATTAGGGTCGGTACTTTGCAAAGCCAGCATAGATCCCACAGGTGGGTTTACATAAAATGTCAAACTTTATTGTAATACTTTTTTGAAGAATAAAAAAACTACATTTCATAAAATATTAATACTATTTTCCCAAATGGTCAAACAATGTAACTAATTTCGTAAACAAAATATTTACATTTTTTGTTGACAAAAAAAAATTACATTTTCAAATTACCAAAAATCTTAAATTAGATAATAGATTTTTATGCATAGCTGACATACTATTATACTAAAATTATATTCATCACATGTAAAATACATCTATATTATTAAAAGAGAAGTACCAAATAGAAATAACCCTTACTTTTAGTAGTTATTTACAATAGAATGCCATTGAAATATTTATTGAACCTATATTTAAGCATGCTTGTCTTTTCCTAATTTATATAATAGATTTAAGTATTTAATATCTTTTCATAGTTTAAATAATAGATTTTCTTAGTCAAATCTTAACCAAAATAAATTTCCTAATATATTCGGTATTAACATATTCAATATTTTAACATTTATTAGTAAGAATAATATGTTATTTTCTTTATCTATATTATTAAAAGAGAAGTACCAAATAGAAATAACCCTTACTTTTAGTAGTTATTTACAATAGAATGCCATTGAAATATTTATTGAACCTATATTTAAGCATGCTTGTCTTTTCCTAATTTAGATAATAGATTTAAGTATTTAATATCTTTTCATAGTTTAAATAATAGATTTTCTTAGTCAAATCTTAACCAAAATAAATTTCCTAATATATTCGGTATTAACATATTCAATATTTTAACATTTATTAGTAAGAATAATATGTTATTTTCTTTAAGAAATTATGGAAGTTATAGTTACACATATTTATATATATTTTAAGTATTTATAATTTTTTTAAGGAATGATAAGATTTTGGAATTGGAAACAATTTTGCCCACCTCTATATTATGTTAATTAAGAAATTTAAAATTTATATCAAAATAATTTTTAAAAATTTGAAATTGAATTATTATAACTGTAAGAATTAATTTTCAATCAAAGTTTATGTTTAATTATTATAAATGAATCATTTAATATAAATAAATACATAAAATAAATATCCGCTCGATCGGGCGGGTCAAGGTCTAGTTATAAATTATATATTTCATTCAAAAAGTAAATTTAAGTTGTTTGGCAAACATAACATAAGTGCAAGAACTAAAATACATAATCCGCATATAACGATATAACCATGGTGATTAGCTACCACAACAAGTACAAATGATGTAATAAAAATGAATAAGAAATTCAAAACCGAATTAAAAATACATTACTGTGAATTTATTAAACTTATTTATATTCATTTCTGCAATAAAAATTAAAGGAAAATATAAAACATAAAAAAACAATTGTACACCACACCAAATAAAAGTATGCAAATTCAACAATAAAAAAAAGTTTAGAAATTCATATTCAAAAATTAAGTTTTGCAACCTTAAGCAATACACATTTATCTAGACTAGAAAATTGTAAAAATATTTTATAAAATACAAAATATTTGTTAAAGACGAAACTAGAAATTCATATTAATATTTTTAAACAACCAACAAACATTAAAATACATTCGTACATGTGTTCCGATAAAAATACTCAAAATTCTATAAAATTAAGGGGATGATTGTTTGTTTGGTTTCTAGATTTTGGATTTTAGTTTTTATTTTTTGGTTTTTGAATTTTAGATTTTGATTTTTGGTTTTTGATTTTGCATTAGAATTTAATTTCTGGAAAAACATGATGGTGAGTTTAGATTTTGGTTTCAGTTTTTGGTTTTACTGTTACAATAATAAGTGAAAATGTTATTAATAGTAAAATATTTATTCTGGAAATAAAATATAAAATATTATTATCAGAATACACATAAAATTCTTACATATTAGCAAAAAAAAGCAAATAAAAATTCTAAGTTTAAACATACACTTAAAAAAACAATAACATAAAATATTATTAAAAGGAAAATAATTATTATTGAAAACAATTTACTATCGCTTCCTTATTAGATAAAATATTATTTAACTGTAATAGTTTTAGTAAAATTAAGTTGCATTATAAATTTTTTTTTTAATTTGACTGTAGTTAATTTTACTAACAATTTTGAAATTATAATTAACAACTCTCTTAAAACCCCACAAAATAAATAAAAATAATAAATATTTATACTAATACAGGTTATTTTGTAGTTTACAATTTAAATTTAAATGATAGACAAAAAAAGTTATTGATTCTTAATAATTTAGAATAATTGCTATTTTATTAATAATATCTTTTTATTTATTTATGCTATGTCAATGCATAAATATAGAAATATTAATATTTCAATAAAAGAAAAAAGTTAAAAAAATTAAAAAGTCACATACACTGCCTAAAAACCAGGAAAATGTGGTTTTGGTTTTTGTTAAGAGATAAGAAGTCATTTTCAAAATCTGGTTTCCCTAAATTTTAAGGATCTATTTTGCAAAAATCTTGATGGGTGAAAAAGTAGTTTTAATAAAATCAAAAACCAAAAATTACTTTAAAAAGTACAAACAATCAACCTTTAAATGTAAACTCATACAAACAATTAACATAGTAATAAAAATGCAATAAGTTAAAAATCAAAATATACAATCCGCGCGTAGCGGCTAGAAAGTATAACTTTTTACTCACCCCATTTATTAAAGATTTTCTCATAAATAATTTTACTCAATAAATTTTCACTGGCTAGCTTAGCAATCAAATGAAGGTACAAACACATATAGGATGATTTACTCAGAGTTTCAAATCATATGTCAGGCATGTATCTTTATTATATAAATAAAGATGTCTGCGTATCTATTTAATTTTGAGTTAACTAGCTTAATTTTTACTAATTTCAGGTTATTTCTTTCATATGGTCCACATCGCCGCTACCTCATTCTCTTCTTCAAAAGACATAATCTCTTTTTTACATTATTTATAATCACTTAAACTATTTTTTTTGTTTTTCTTTAAATTGTAAACACTTAATAATCACCAATTTTACAATACATTTTAAATTTTCAGTGTTCCCAATCCAAACATAACATTGAAAATTAGGATCCTAAACTAAACTAATTATTCACACATACGCGCGGAAAAAGACTCTAGTATATAATGATGTAGTTTTTTAAGCTTAAGAGCACTTCCAATGGTAATTTCTTACTTTGTAATTCTAAAGTTATATAAATACACCAATATATAGTTTTAGAATATTATGAAAAGAAACTATCACTGACGTTGCTCTAAGTTTAAAAAAAAAAAGATGTTGGTTTTTTTCAGTATTCAAATAATGTTGGTCCATTTTAAGAACTACAGGGAGGCATGAGAGTTGTTAATTTGTTATGTCACCGGTGGCTTTGTGTTGTTTCTGCTTTGGTTAATCATTTTAACGCTTTAAATATCAGATCTAATCGAGTCATTTTCTGCAACATTCTTTACCAACAAAACTTGTGACAGTAGCTTGGTCGGTGTTCAGTCTGAATCATCTAAATCTTTGGATCATCTCCACGATCCTCGTACACTTTCAAGCCTCCTCGGAATTTTCTGTGCTTGTTGGAGATATCAATCTTCCAAAATCATTTCTTGTGTGTTTACGAGCTAGCTAAGGCGTAAAATCTCTGCGTGAAACCTGTAATTCTATATCCCTTTGAAACCCATCATTTTTCATGCTTAGCAGTTTCGAAACTTTTGCTTTTATACCTTTAGGGTTTATGATTTGGTTTTATTAAGAATTTTCGTTAAGTGTTTATAATTTGGAGGATTCACTTTATATTTGTTGTTTTTTTTTTTTCTAAAAGTTCATTTTTGTATTTTTCCATAGCAAATTGGAAAAGAAATTATCGATTACAGTTCTAAATTCTAGAGTTAATGATGTTTAGTAGTGAGAAACTGAGAACATTAGTGATCATCTCAAAATGCAGTGACTAGTAGACCATTTCCATTTAGAGCTTATAATTGTTGGCTTTTGGGTTTCAGGTTCTGATTTCAACTACCTGTCTCATATCACGACCTCTGATGTTTTCAACGTCCGCCATTTATCGCGCTATATGCCGCTTGATCCATTACCTGATTTGGGGTCGAATCTTTCTAACCTCGGGAGACCTGATGTAGCATCATGATAGCTTTCCGCCAAGCAACCGTTTTCAATAAGTTTGGAATTTCCTTTTTGTTTCGTGTTTTGATTTCCCTTTGTCTTCTTAGTTTTCTATTTCCATAAGAGAAAGTTATCTTTAACCGACCCTAAGTCCTTATATAAAGGCAAGGATTTGTAGTTCTTTTACTTAGTTTTTTGAAAGACAATAAACTAGAGTTTTCTCTAAACCCTTACATTGATTTGATTTCGTTATCAATACGAGAGATTTGCATCATATTGATTCAATTCTTCGATTCAAGAAGTCAGGTCTCTAGATATTTAACCTAAATCTTTAGATTTGAGCTGAGTTGCCATTGATACGCTGCGCCAGAAAAGAAAGCACTAAAACTAATGGAAGTGAGATGGGAGGACGCAAAATAGTTGCTACTTCAACTCACGAGGAGTTCGCTAAATTTACCCCTCGAATGGCTGGTAGGTTGGACGAAGCCAAACGAAGCGCTTCTAGCGTAATTTTTTCGGTTACCGGATACAACACTTCACTTCCTAGCTGCTGATACCAAGGCCTCCTTGACCAACCATTTCTCTTCTTACGGAGAGATTGTGAATTTTCAGCTATACCCCATGAAATATTATCCCCTTCCAGATCAGTTTGTGCCTTCTTCCTCTACGTTTTTTGCTTTCCCCCTTTAATGTTCAAGCTATTGACTGTTTTGATTGTTTTTTAAATTCTTAAAGCCTAGCCATCATTTCTATTTTGGGAGAAGGTGCAAAAGAGAGGGCCCTGGAACTTAATGGGAGCAGGAGCGACATGGGAGGATTCAAACTAGTGTGTGGTTTGTGAAGAACCCATGAAAAACATACCCCCCGGATGAGTTTCCACGTGGCTACACGTTCTCAGGTATATAAATTCTTGATTCTTGGTAACAAGGCAGAGATTTTTCATGTAATTCTTTGTTTATTTCAGCTCGGTTTACCAACCCCAAGAAGACGAGCCGTTACAAGATGAAGAAGAAGAAGGCCAACCGTAAGAAGGCTTGGAAGTAGAAAGGCCTTTGGTACTCTCAACCTGTGATGCACTGCAATCCTTTTGTCTCTCTTTATGTGATACTAGTAATGAGTTGTTTTCTTTTAAGTAAAATAGACTTTGTAACTACCTTGCCCTTCTTGTAGACGAAGCTACCATCAATGGCTTTCAAGTTAATATACTTGGTGACATCGGTATGAATTAGGGTTTGAACAAGTAGACCATTAGCCATTATGAACTGCAGATCAAGAAACGAAAATCTCCATAAACCGATATATTCACGTACATATATGTACATATTCTGGTATTCACTTATAGAAATGTATATACCTTTGGGATCATATCGACATTGTATTCTCTGATAGCTCCAAGATTTTCTTGAGGAGTGTCACTTCCCCTGAAACGTTTCCATAGCTGAGTGAGGTTAAGAGAGGATGACTCTCCCCCATAGTAGTCGTTTCTATCCATATGCAGTACCTATTTACATCCGAACATACAAACAAAAAATGGGACAATGTTTATATATTTGAAAGATAAGCATATATACATTTGAATTGAAATTGGGAAGGAAAATACCTTGAGTCCAATCGACAGAGAGGAGACCACTAAGGATACCCTCCTTGAGACCAGTCCCAAGAACAATCACATCATACTCTTCATCCATTTTTTTGCAACCGATCTCTCTTATCAATCGTCTTTAATTCTTCTCTAATCTCCAACAGCTTTTGTTATATTAGAGGAACAAAGTATGTGGGTTAGAAAAGGAATTAGAGATGATGTGTGGCTGTTAATGTAAGAATATTTTATATTCATATATGACCTATGTATCTATTGGTTCAATATAAAGATCAAATTTATATTAATATTGATATTCTAATATAAAAGACCATATCATGATGGATCAGTTTCGATTAAAGTCATTAGAATTTGAGTGTATTGATAACCCTCCTCCCTTACCTTATTTGATTATGAATGACTTCTATAATATATGTGTGTGTGGCTGTACTTATAATATGTTAATCACATATAAAGTATTATTTATGCCTGAAAGAGTATAAAGGAAAAGGTGTGATAATTGAAAAGGCACAATAGCACATAACTATATATATACTTACGTATGGTGGTGGTTATAACCAAGAGAGAGGATATTGTCTTTTCTTATAAGTTTGTATCGGTAATAAAACAATTACGTAAGAGCACCCGTGACCACGGATTCTTAGGGGGAATCTTTAGGAAAATATTAATTTTATAATCAGTAGGTCTCATGAAAATTTAAGGATTTTATCCTTAAAATCTTTATTTAAGGATTGATCCTTACATTATTTGCAGGCTCCACTGACCACGTGGCGACCCGTGAATGGTAAATTTTAAAAAAAAAAAAAAAAAATCTGAAATATCTTTATATAATCCAAAATGTCTCTTTTTCTTTTTCCATAATAATTTTCCCTAAAGACCATTGTTACGCTCTAAGAACATGTATAAGTCACCGTGCGATAAGAAACGTGATTAGAAGGGTTTGGATTCCTTTGTCCATTAAAGAGAATCATAAAGGATTGAAGACCAAAGGAAGGAGAAAATAAATCTATGGAATTGATTCCAAAGCCTAACTAAGCATGGAACAAGGTTAGTATCTTCCTCTTCTCTAAGAAAACTATTAGGGTTGAATTAATGCAAATCTTGATAGAGAAGGTATGTCTTCTCATCAGTTTATTCGGGGGACCAAACACAAAGAGATACAAATGCTTATAAACAAAATAAGAAACTTTCAAAATAATATTAATTTATTTGGGGGACCAAAAATCAGGGGACATCAATGCCCATGGTCTTAGATACTATATTGGTTCTGATCAATTTTGGAGACTGTAGGCGATTTAGTAATTAGTATAGGTCTTAATATAACAAAAAAATTCAAGAGATTTTTTTAACAAATTTGAGAGTCTATTTTAATGTTTCACTTGGTGTTTTGCCCGCACTTGCGGGCATAATACTCGTATGAGTATTTATTAATATAAATTAGTTTTAATTATATAATCAATAATAAATAAAATTATAGAAATTCTGATAAATGATTAAAATTACCTAGGATCATGGAGACAAATCAACAAATTCACTTTTCAAATAATTATTTTAATGATTTATATTTAATTATGATTTATATTTAATTATTAATAATATAATTTTATATCTTAATTTTAAGTTTTATAATAGAAAAATATATTTTCAACATAACAACATAATCCATAATGATTATCTTGTTTAAAAAAATATTAAATTATTAATATAAATTCTTTTTAGTTATATTTAAATATTAAATTATTAATATAAATTCGTTTTAGATAAATATAATAGTTTTTATATCTTAATTTTTAATTTCAGTTTTATATATGAAAATTAAATATATCTCAACTAAATATAAATCGTAACTAAATATATCTTAATTTTAATTTTTATAATAGGAAAATATATTTTCACATAACAACATAATCCATAATGATTATCTTATTTTAGAAAAATATTAAATTATTAATATAAATTCGTTTTAGTTATATTTAAATATTAAATTAGTAATATAAATTTTTTTTAGATAAATATAATATTGTTTATATATTAATTTAAAATTTAAGTTTTATATATAAAAATTAAATATATCTTAATTAAATAACTAAATTAAGTTTTAGATATAAAAATTAAATATATCTTAATTAAATCATAACTAAATATATCTTAATTTTAAGTTTTAGAATAGGAAAATATATTTTCAACATAACAACATAATCCATAATGATTTTCTTATTTTAGAAATATTAAATTATTAATATAAATTCGTTTTAGTTATATTTAAATATTAAATTATTAATATAAATTTGTTTTAGATAAATATAATAATGTTTATATCTTAATTTAAAATTGAATTTTTATATATAAAATTATATTTCAAGATAACAACATAATTCACAAGAATTATCTTCTTTACTAAAAATATGATATATTCATATAAATTCGTTTTATTTATAAATAAAGTATATATAAATATTAAGAATATGATAAATAAACAAAATCACCTAAACTTATGGAGAACATGACAACTAAGCAAATCTACTTCTTAAATAATAGTATAGATAACTTATATATATACAAATTGTTAAAGAAATCTCCAAAATTTTACTATATTCAGAGACAACATATTTGGCAAAGGAATATTGTCCTAATTACAATGGTTGACCAAGAAAAAAAAAAGTTGAGATCAATTGAGTGACATTCATTGGTATGCTGTAGACCGCCCGGTTTAGGAAGGCCTGGTTAAAATGGCAAACATACCCCTAGACATTGTGTATAGAGAGTGTCTTGTTGGTCCACTAGCAAAGTAACACTGTTCTGTATTTACTCAAAGCAGAAGAGATAAACAGAGATATGGTAGTAGGCGGCGACGGCGATGATAACGGAGCGGAGGAGGATCGTTGGTTAGTTACATCGAAGAATCTTTTAGCCTCAAGTGACTTCAAGGGAGCAAAGACATTAGCTATCCACGCATGCGAAGAAGACTCGTCCCGTACACATGCAGCTGACTACATCATCGCCATCTCCGACACTCTCCTCGCCGGAGACTCCACCGTCGGAAGAGACTCAAAACTACCAGACTGGTACGCTGTACTCCGTCTCGACAAGCTAACTCAAAACCTCGAACACATCGCCGTTCAGTACCGTAGACTCGCTCTCCTCCTAAACCCTACTGTTAACCGTCTCCCTTTCGCTGATCAAGCGCTTAAGCTCGTCTCTGACGCTTGGTGCGTCCTCTCTAATGGTTCAAGAAAGTCAATATACGACCGAGAGTTGCAGCTGAGTCAGCTCGGTCAACGTTGTAGTCAACCGGAGGAGTTTAAGTGCCGAGAGGAGAGTAAAGATGAGACCTCGGAGAAGAATCATAAGGAGGCTGCGACGAGTTTTTGGACGGCTTGTCCGTACTGTTATGCTCTTTTTGAGTATGCTAAGGGTTATGAAGAATGTGTGTTGAGGTGTCAGCAATGTGGGAGAGCGTTTGAAGCGGTTAAGACGGAGACGCCACCTGTGGAGAGTAATGGGGAAGGGGTTTACTTTTTCTGTTCGTGGGCTATGTTCCCTGTAGGGTTTTTAGGTGAGGCTAAAAGGTGTGATTCTGGTTGGTCGCCAGTGTCACATTTATTCCACTGCCCTGTGCAACGCCCTTCTGATCATCAAGAAACACCTGCTCCAAGAAACTATCATGATGAGTTATATATAACAATATCTGATGATGATGAAGAGAGAGATGATGCAAAGAAAAGTAGGAAAGGAGGATGATATTGAAGGGAGTGGGTTTGCTGAGGAACTTGATGATGAGTTGTTGAAATTTCTGTTAAAACTTTTGTCTTGTTGCAGCTGATAAGGTCAAGACTACTTGGTGAAAGTAAGATCTTTTTGTATGCCCCTTGTTTTGTTTTGTGGTTGTTTAGGTTGTAGTTTGTATTGCTAGTAGTTCAAAATGATGTAGTTTTGATTCGTTTGTGGAATCATTGTACATGTAATATAGTTGACGTATTTTGAAGCGTGAAATGCGCTTTTGGTAATGTAATCTTATGTATCATATCCGAAAAAAGGTTGCAGATTATATGGTTGCTATGGACGTCTGACTAAGGTATCAACACTTGTTTTCTCAGACTTTAATCTGCTCAGGCATGTTTAGTTCGTTTTGGCTATATTTTATTGAAAGAAAGTTGTTACCGGCTGAAGTTATACCCAAACCTGTAACTTTTCTTTTGTAGATATGTCTGAAGATCAAATATTAAACAAACATTGTACTTCAGTGACTTTGATTACACATAGCATAACCTACACACAACGACAAAGGATCTACGTCGTCGTGTAGATTACCGGCCTAGACCTAAACATTGTTTTCTTTCTTTCTTTAATCAGAACCTCCGTTTTCATACTTAAAATTTATGGCATTTATGTGCAAAATTTTCATCTTGGAACTAGTTTTGATTCATCAGAATCAACACAACTGACTAGATATTTGCAAGAGTTTGTTGACCAAGCCTCAATCTTGATTGGTTTGTTAGTAATTTTTAAAAAACTCGGTATAGTTGATGATTTGTTTTTCAAGATTGTGTTCTTAGGGATCTGCAAAGTTTAAACCCTTTTTAAAGATAGACGTGTAACAAAAGCATGAACACGTAAACACCAGGACCTAAAAGTCAACTAGATTGAAAATGACAATATGTAGATATACAGATAGAGAGGTTAAACGAACTTTTTGAATTTTATAGATTTTTCCCACCAAACTCATCTTCCTTCTTACTCCAAACACCTTTAAATAGCCATTCAAATCAAAGACCAAAAACTCATCAAAACCAAAAACAAACACATCAAAGCAAAAAGAAGAAGAAGAAGAAGAAGAAAGCAAAAACTTTCCAAGCAACCAAGCAGAACCATGGCACTAATGAAGAAGAGTCTCTTTTCTCTTCTCCTCTCATCACCACTTCTTATCATCTGTCTTATCACATTGCTCACTGATCCGGTTTCAGTCAGTGCTCGCCGGTTAGTCGAGGAGATTCCTAAACCGGAGATACCCAAATTACCTGAACTACCTCACATGGAGATACCAAAATTACCCGAACTACCTCACCCGGAGATACCAAAATTAGCCGAACTACCTCACCCAGAGCTACCAAAATTACCCGAACTACCTCACCCGGAGCTACCAAAGTTGCCTGAGCTACCTCACCCGGAGCTACCAAAGTTCCCTGAGCTACCTCACCCAGAGCTACCAAAATTCGAAGTGCCTAAATTCCCGGAGCTCCCTAAACCAGAGATGCCCAAGTTACCTGAATTCCCAAAGATTCCAGAGATTCCAAAGCATGAGGGGACTAAGTTAATGGAGACTCCCAAGCCTGAAGCTCCTAAGTTGCCGGAGATTCCAAAACCCGAGTTACCAAAGGTGCCGGAAGTTCAGAAGCCTGAGCTACCAAAAATGCAGGAGATTCAGAAACCGGAACTTCCAAAGTTTCCGGAGCTACCTAAGGTGCCAGAGGTTCCTAAGCCGGAATTGCCAAAGATCCCAGAGATTCAAAAGCCTGAGGCTCCTAAGTTGTCGGAGTTTCCTAAGATGCAGGAGGTTCAGAAGCCAGAGTTGCCTAAATTGCCAGAGATTCAGAAACCTGAGCTTCCGAAGATTCCAGAGATTCCAAAACCAAAGCTACCGAAGATGCCTGAAGTGCCAAAATTCCCAAAAGCTCCCGGAGCTAACTAAGTTTAGTGAGGCTATATAAAGGCCCATTTACTTGGCCCCTCACCGTATCACCCTTATCTTGTTTGTCATCACATCATCGCATTTCCTTACTGAACCGTATCGCTATGGTTTGTTTAATATTATAGCATACGACTTTTTTTCCTTTTTATATTTTTCCTACACTTGTATTCTGTTATATATTTGTATTGTATGTTTCATACATATTAATTTATTTGTATTTCATATACTCTTTGAATGATTTGTGTTACTTATCTATGATAATCGTTTTGTCTAAAACCTATTGTCCACGAGTTCGAATAATTAATACGGGCCAAGTTTATGAATATCGATTCTATATATCAGAACCGACGAAGATGCTTTAGATTTATTAAATGGAACGTGGTTAAACGGGAAAAAGAGGAAGTAGTGAGAACACATTTAAAGATCATGGTGATTATGCCTGAAATGATGTGAAGCATCTTTGGTGTGTACAACGAAAAAACGTTTAACCAGATGGAGATGAAACCGGAGATGATTATACGTTGCGGAGCTCTCAAAATCTTGCAAACCGGTTAAGCATGGTAACTAAACCTGGTAAAAGTGCCACATAGTCCTCTAGGTTAGTTTGGGCATCAGATTATATTCGGTTAGTTACGATTTTTAAATTTTCACTACTACTAGTAGTAAGTCTCATTTGATTTTTACTAATTTACGGGTAGGGCTCGATCGGTTCCTTTCGAATTGGGATCGCATTATAACTTATGTATGGATCACCCAAAAATATATTTAAATAAACTGAAATAATTAACAAAATTCAGAATATATAAATTATTCAAAAAAAATTAAAAACTAGTTAAGTCTAAAATAATTAAAACTTATACAAAATAATAAATAAAAGAAACTACATAAATTTTTAAAATACTTTAAAATATCTAAATTACCTTAATATATATGAAAACATTAATATTTTTAATTCATTTTAAATATTTCAGATCCTAATTCTAATTTTGATCCAGTTCAAATTGTACCGTTTGAACTCTAAAGTACTAATCTATTAAAATTTGTTTGGATATTTTTGTATAATGGTTCGATTGGGATATCGAGTTTTCGGTTCGAATTGAGGTCGAGATTTATATTTGAGTTAAAAACGCTTAGGCCTACTCTCTAAGTCTAAAGTAAATCCTTACAACAAGACTTCATGCTGTTTTTTTTACCATGTCGTCTTTTATTCTCCTTATTCACATCTGTTACAATCGTTTTGGTGAATTTCTTTTAAATAACATCATGGGTTTTAGACCTTAACAATTTAAAATTTTGTTGATTTTCTCCTCATATATATAGCATATATTTTACTAATTGGATTTTTAAAATTGATGGAGGAGCCTTTATATTTTCTTTTGTTTCTATCTAGTTTTGACTAGATATATAGGTGAGATTGATCTATCCATTACACAAGTTTTCTTGTCATGTTTAATGTTTATAACTTGAACAGGTAGGGATTTAAGTTCTCAACTAATTAAACTTATAGAGTTTTATATATCCTTTATATACTAAAGCATAAGTCACATGACCAATCAAATTGGGGCATATATATATGTCATGTGATATAAAATTTAAAGAAAAATTTTAAAGCAACAAAATTAAAAACGAAAAACAGTTTCATTTCTTAACAATTTCTATGTATTGTTTTATTTAAAACCCTCTAATATCTCTCCCACTACACCCATCATCATCTCACCTCACGTATCAAAACTACCTTTCTCAATATTTACACAAATATAAATGTTGACATAGAAGAATAGCTTTTGATAAAAGGTAAACAGTTTCCACTATTTCACTACGAAAAGATAATATTGCAAAACTGTTTTTACAGTAAATTTTACATAAAGGATAGATTGAAAACATCATTCAATATATTATGGTGAGAAGTTTTTTTTCTCTATAACTTTACTGTTTCAGTTTAAATATTATAAAAGAAAATTGGTTCATGTACAATTGTAAAGGCGAGATAAACATCAAACGTTTAACAGAGCAAAATCAGTGGTACCATAGGATGACAGGAGACAAAATTAACAAGAGTATATATTAGCAGTTTGATGTTTATATTACTGCAATCTTTTCAATATACAATGTTTTCTATAAAATGTTTGATATATCAAAATACATTATAATAAATAAATTATTTGTCAATCTACTGCATCCTCTTAACTACTAGAACTAATAGGCCGTTAAAAAAAAAATCAAATTCGTAAATAATTTTAGATGTTTTCTAAGGTAAATTTTGGAAGTCTTTTGGATATACTTAATTTTATAGAATGGTTGAAAATATGGAATTTGGAAAGATCATAATGCTTCTCCTTTTTGTGTGTTCTTCAAAATAAAGTGTAACTATCTATCTATATTATATTTGTAAAAAAAATATTCCCATGCAAAGCATGGGGACAATACTAGTATAAGAAGTAAAGTTAAAAAGAAAATATAGGTGAGTTTGTTGAAGACTAACTTCGCATTCCTATTCTCGTCTCTTTTATGTTTTTTCTTGTTTTTATTTCGTTGTCCTTTTTGTTTGCTAAGCCTGTTTTTGCTGCTAGAGTTGGTCGATCCCTGGTCCAAGAAGAGGTCACAAAAATATCACAATATAATAAGCTTGAGGAGACGGAGATTCCAGGAGAGCCAGAGGAGCCGGAGATTCCAGAAGAGCCTGAGGAGCCGGAGGATCCAGATGAGCCTGAGGAACCGGAGATTCCAGAAAAGCCCGAGGTCCCTGAGCTTCCTGAGGAACCAGAGGAGCCACCAAAGGAGTCAGAAGAAGGGAGTTTTGAATTTCCCTCGTGGATCCCGAGCTTCCCTTTTCCCGGTGCTAACGACGGTTTTCCGAAGACTGAAAAGACAAAACCTACGGCAACCACAAGTGTTTCTGAGGAAGCCTCTAGTAGTTCGAGCAAGAAGCCATAGATCAACGGCTGTATAACATTTATAAGACATCTATATATACTGCATGCTCTTGCTTGATTAATGATAAATAAAAGTATATATGTAATAATTGTTTGTGTTTGTATTTATGTAAGACGAGTGAGTCACCAAATGCTTCGTTCTTAAATTTGTACGAGTGAGTCACCAAATGCTTCGTTCTTAAATTTGTATACATAGTGAAACCTCTATTAATAATGTTGGAATTACACCAAAATTTTATTTTTATTAATTTAGAGAGATATTAATTTATCGATATACTAATCGAACCAAAAACTCAATTTGAGACTATAAAATTATATTATTTTATAGAGATATTTAGTGTATTTTAATTTATCAAATACTAATTCATAGAGGTTCTACTGTACTAGGGTTTAGCATGCCCGTAGTATGTGAAAGAATTACATACTATATTAACAATTTTATTGAATATTTAAAATTAATTCATTTACTTCAAATTGAAAGTAATCTCTATTTTCAATATGTATTACATTAGATCATCTATAAATCAATACTCAATAAATTAATAATCTCTTTAAATTAATAAATTTTACCGGTTTCAATTTGGACTGATTCAAAATTTAACACAAATCGATAAAGTAATAAAATAATATTTAAAAACAAATTCTATGCAAATATATGCCCCCTTAAATTAAAATTAATAATTTCTATATATACACTAGTGAAACTTTTATGAACTTTTCTTTGGGCTGAAAAGTCTCATTTCGCCCAACAGCTAAACCAGCTCCATCTTCAGTGTCGATTAGCTCACTCGTCTCCAAAGTAATGTAACTTAGATAACTTAGCTCATCCAGCTCCAATGTAGTGTCGATCCAGCTCACTTGAATGTGCACATGACTGAATCGTGAGAACTGAAAAACTTCTGATTTGTAAATGACATAACTCTCACATATGAACTCTGTTTGATCTGAATCTTCTTTGAGGAGCTCCGTAATTGAGTTTAGCATTTTCTCCAAGTGATTTCATGCATATAAGACTCGTGTTTCAGAAGATATGAGTCAGACAGTGAACATATATCTTTACTGCTTTCCATGATCGAGCAATGTATGTCTATTTTGCCTGGTACTCTACCTAAGGGCGCATCATTCCCTCCCTCTTGAAAAGGATTTGACCTCAAATCCATTTTACATGTATCAAAAGGAAATGATTCAGACAAAAGGAATTTAAAGATCATGTAAAATTCAATGAAGGAAAATTTGGAAAGAAGTTTCCTTGGAGTTTTAAAGTCGTTTTTTCTCAAATACTTCCAGTTCCATGTCCCTAATACATAAGACCTTTATTTTTCTCCTGTGATCGCTCTCCTTAGGAGTTGATCATGCTTATCCTGTACTTCCAAAACAACTACAGAAACCACATTAATCTGCGAAGGAAATAATCAAAGGGTTTTTCTATCCTTAAGACATCAAAAACAGGATCCAAGCTCTTAGGATAATCATCAAGCACGTGGGTAAACATCAAGCAAGTAAACTGAGTGCCAGGAACTAGTTTACTTGTTTTAAAATCAAGCAAAGCTTTGATACTGATAAGAAAAGAATGAGAAAGTGCCAACTTTGAAAACTTATCAACATGAACGAAATCAAATTGATTCTATGGTCTAAGCAGTTTTGGTTCATGCCTTTTCCTAATCCAAATTTCTTTCAATGCTAGCCCAATGAAAACAATTCATGAAAAAATTTAAGCAAAACTTTTTTCAACCAAGTAAAGATCTGGTTTTGCTTAGAAATTCTCGATTTCAAAACATTTTCATGCTGAGAAGAGACAAACAACTAATGTTCCTTACAGTGCTTTTGGATTTCACAAGGAATTGACTGAGAAAACACATTTGGTTCATTGAGGATCGCCAGCTCCAACTGTTTTCCTTGTGGTGAACTCTTTGCTGCCTCTTTTGTTGGGTTTTCTTTCAACCTGTTAGAAAGAAACAAGACTACTCGGCTATACCGTTTCGAGATGGTTAAATACAGCACAAGTCTGTTATCTTAGAAGCACAACACCAGAATGAGAATAAAAAGAACACTTAGCTACCAAGGCATTTCTCTGAATGGGTTGTGGCTCCATGGTTTGGAATTCAGCCGGATCTTTCCTCTTGCTTAAGTGTTGCTGATCTTGCTGAGGTTCTAATGGAGGCCAAGGAACTGAGATGGCGTGCTTACCTCTGAACAGGAATGATAACCAGATGGAGAATCCATGGAAAGTAACTTGGCTAAATGATGAAGGTTGTGCTGTCTTTGGTCTAGCAGGTTTCTGCTTAGGGTAAATTGGCTTTTGGTTCACTGGATCTGATCCAGAGAATGGAAACGTGTATGTGCTCTTTCTGCAACTCTCCTCCACGGCCTGAAGTGTTGGAAACAACCTGAACCAATCATCAAGCTATCTAGGCCGTTGAAAACTCATGGAATCATCACTCCTACCAGCATGAACTGATCAATTTCTTGAGTTGAAGCTCCAAATCTCAGGCTGATGAACAAGAACAATGCTTTCACGTTTCTGAGGCTGAATTTGTTTATTATGGACACTCAAAACAGAAACTAAAAGACCATGGTCATATGTGCAAGACAAGTACTTGTTCAATTCAAAAATCAAAATCTCTTTTGTAAGAACAAGTAGCACACATTTCAGCATTTCAAGATGCTCATCAAGGTAGACATTACAGACCATAATTTTATCAAGACATGCAACAATATTAGTCATTTTCAGAACGTGCATATCCTTCTCAATATCTGAACACAAAAGAGAAGTTCAGATTGAGAAACATTTATCAAATGCTCAAGACGTTTCTCAAAAAAAAGTGTTGTGAACCACAATACCATCAAAGCTCAAGACAACACAATTATCAAGAAATGAATTCATAAAATGCCAATTTTTATCAGTTTCAGAACTCAAGAGGCCAGGCTTCAAAATAAAATCACAAAAATCAATTTCAGTTCCAAGTGACTTATTTTCCAGCAGCTTCTTAATCAAGAATCCGTCCAAGGCACAAGAGGATGCAAAAAAATCACCAGTGATCAGTGCATGTCTAGGAAAACTCAGATTAAAATCATTTCCATTGAAAAAAACGACTCAAAAGATTTTCTAGCACATAAATCGGTTTGTTGCAAATTAAGATCAAGTGACTTTTCAAGATGATGAAAACCTTTGCTATGTTTCAAAAACTGATAAAAGCTCAAAATAATTCTAGAATTGATGTCAATGCCTTTTTGAAAACATTGTTGATCAAGAAGTTCATCAGGTTTAAATATTTTGAAAGAATTAATCATGTTTTCAAAAACAGATTTTGAACACAAAATATTTTCATCTTGTCAAGACAAAAACGAATCACATCATGAGAATTGATCTTGACAAACATATCAGGTAGAGAATTAAGCAAATCAGATTTCTCACAGTGCTTTTGAAGATCATGAGACAAAGGGATAGGAGTTGTGCCGGGATCAAAGCAAAGATGTCTTTCCACAACGATGGATGTGAGGCTTGTTGCTTCTTCATCAAAGATTGGGCCAGGTTCGTCCTCCTCATCAAAGACAAGTCTAGGTCCTCATCCAAGGGGTTCCTAGTCTCAAGACGTGGTGCTTGATGTGGATAGTTCAGTGGCTTTTCCTCAAAAACCTGTTGAGACAAAACAAGACTACTCGGATGCTCCGGCTGCAAAACGGCCAGTTTTACAATTGTCTGTTCATTATCATTCATAAACTCTGATTCAAGAGAATAAAAATCACAATTTTTCTCACAAAAAAAAGCTTTCAAAAGGCTCTTCATCAGATTAATCAAAGATGGGTAAAGAATCTAAAAAATCTTTAAACTCTTCAACATGGGTTTCAGATTTACCTTTAGGTTTTTCATTGATGAACAATGATGGCTCAGCTACAGGTGCACGTGTGGAGGTGCTCTTCTTATGGCTATTTCTGATGTCCTTGAGGGCTTTCATCATTCCCTTCTCAAAGTTGTCATAGATTTCTTGGACATCAAACTGAAGTAATCGCCTTTTTGGATCAGTCACATTTTTGGTCGTTTTGATTTGCTCTTTGCACTTTCGGTTTCGTTTTTCGTGCACACTTACAAACTCCTCAAAATTATTCAGAGAATATTTAAATGAATATTGAGAGACAGTTTGTCGTGGGGATTTCTCCTTGATACTTCTCCGGTGAAGACCAAACATCTTATTCCTGAGATAATTACTCAACACAAAAGTTTAGATAAAACCTCACACTCTCAAATGTTTAATCTCATCCACTCAAGTGTTTCTCTCAGATTTATGGTGATCACACAAAGAGTCCCCTCTCAAAGTTCTAAGAGAACAAATCAAGTAACCATATGGATTTCTCCAAGCAAACAAGAGATGAACACAAGATAGAAAGATAAGAGAATTGGTTTTGAAATCCGTATTAACCACTCCAAGGCTGGATTTCTCCTCAGCCATCAGGATTTCTATTCCACCACCTACCAAATAAAATCAGATCTTTTGTTTCTTTTTTTTGATAGTTTTTTTTCTTTTCTTTTCTTTTCTTTTTTTTTATAGAAGAATGGCTATAGGTAAGGTAGTGGCCCGGATTTGAGATAAAAAGAAGAAGAAGTGTTTAGAAAATAGAAGATGAGAAGATAAAATAATAGCACCGGTTGAGTGGCTCTGATACCACTTGATACACCTTAAATCAGGAAAGATCACTCAAACAGACTGAAGGGAGAACTGGTGGACTGAACAGTGACACAAAGGGTTGCGGATGGCCCAATGATACTACCAGACTTTGATCTTTGCCAGATGTGACGCACCGGTCCAACAAAAGAAGGATCAAAACTTGAAGATAACCTCACCAAGAAACTAAGAAATGTTCTACAAAGAACAAAGAGTGATAAACTCATAAAAAGGAAAAACAATCTGATTTATTTCGTGGCTCTTAGGCCTTATTTATAGGATTACAAGTTGTAGAAATCCAAAGAAGAATGTGCTAAAAACAAGACATTGAAAATAAAAACAAAGACTTGACTAAATAAAGTATTTGACTGAAACTTGGACTGCCTCTTGATATAGCCACGAACAGGACTTATTTGTTGACTCCCTCTTGGTATTCTTGATGAGAATGGACTTGAAATAGACTGAGGAAAGGGTTGGTCGAATTTGGAGTAAAACAAACCCATAATGAAACTTTTCTAAACTTTTCTTTGGGCTGAAAAGTCTCATTTCGTCCAGCAGCTAAACCAGCTCATCTTCAGTGTCGCTTAGCTCACTCAGCTCCAAAGTAATGTCACTTAGCTCACTTAGCTCATTCAGTTCCAAAATAGTGTCGGTCCAACTCACTTGAATGTGCACATAACTGAATTCGCGAGAACTAAAAAACCTCTGATTTTTGTAAATGACATAACTCTCACATCTGAACTCTGTTTGATCTGATTCTTCTTTGAGGAGCTACGTAATTGAGTTGAGAAATTCTCCAAGTGATTTCATGCATAGAAGACTTGTGATTCGGAAGATATGAGTCAAACAATTAACATATATCTTTACTGCTTTCCATGATCGAGCCATGTATGTCTATTTTGCCTGGTGTTCTACCCAAGGGTGCATCAAACCCTCTAAGTTCTAGTCAAACCGTAATATAACATTCGGCTGTGTATATGTGTATTTGAATGTGTATAGTTTTAACATATATCAATACTACATTGTTTTAGCAGTAAGTTTTAATGAAAAACAATTGTACACACCAGGGTTCGAACCTTGAACCTTATACACAATATGTATGCTGCATAATCATTTCAGCCAACAAGTATATTTGTTCACTTAACAAACGCAATAATATTCATATATATGTCTAAATTCATTCTGAAATGATTTTTTTTCCTTTGGACATGGGATCTTGCGTAACTACAATAGAACTTCTATAAATTAATACTCAATAAATAAATAATCTCTATAAATTAATAAATTTCACCGGTTCCAACTTTAGCCGGTTCAAAATTTGACAGAAATCGATAAAATACTAAGATAATAGTTTTTTTAGAAAATACTATGTAAATATATAGTCCCATTAAAATTATAAATTAATAATTCATATGTATACATATTTATATAAGTAAGAACCTATAGTTATATTTTTTTTGTTTTATATTCACAATGACATTATCTTTATATTTTCTTAACATTTAATATAATTTTTATGAGATTAGTAATATTATATCTAAAACCACATTTAAATCCGATACAATATATTTTATATACATCAACTAATATAATAAAATTAATATAAAGTTCAAATTTTTAAAAATAATAATTAATGTCTATACATTAAAATCAAATATTTTTTATCTTAAAATAAAATATTTTAAAATAAAAAATCTAAAGAAAGAAATTTTTGTAAATTAAAAAAAATTAAAGCTCCAACATTATTAGTTTATAGATGTTTTACTGTATAAGTAATGAGAATCCAAAAAACAAATGTTTGAGTAACATACCAAGGATGACCTCACATTCATTACACAAGCTCTCATGTCGAAAGAAAAAAGAAGAAACAAAGTTATTTTGGAATGAATTTAGAATATATAAAATTGCTTTTGTTAAATGAACAAACATATCTGTTGGCTGAAATGGTTATGTAGCATTCTTATTGTGTATAAGGTTCAAGGTTTGAACCCTGGTTTCTATTATTTTTTCATTACAAAGTTATGGTTATATTGAAAAATGACGTAGTATTGAAAAATGTTAAAATTATACACATTCAAATACACATATATACGACCGAGGGTTATATTACAGTTTGACCGACACTTGGAGGATTGACCTGTGGATTTTTGACTTCACAGATTAATTTGCAAAAAAAAAACACATTGAGATATTTTTTGCAAAAAACCCTTTATATGATTAGAAACCAGATTTATTAAAACATAATATATATTCCATACTCTAATTTAGATATAATATCTTCTTTTTCATTTTTACTATTAAAAAGAAATATTTTTTAATATTATAAGATTATTAATAACTATTTTTTAACACAAATATTTATCAATAAAAATATGTTTTAACTACAAATATAATATTAATAAATCATCATGTATATATTATTAATTTTATTATAAATTTTCATAGAAGTATATTAATATATTTTAATTAATCGATTTCTTTGGTTTATTCGGTTTGATCGGTTTATATACCAAACCATATACATATACCGGGTTTTCTTAATATTAACTCCATTCGGTTTATTCGGTATTACCAAATCCAAACCATTTTTTTATTTCGGTTTAATTTTAGTTGGTTTGGTTTTACCGGATTGAACATCCCCTAAAATTTAACTATATCATTTCTCATAGGTGTGCCCCGATGCCACTCTCATATAGGTAACTTTAATTAAAGATGATCTGTTATATTTCTCTTCTAGAAAATATATTAACATTATTAAAAATCAATTTATTCAAGCCTTGATCATCACTAGATATACATTGTTATTTCATAGGAATGAGAAATGTGTAAAATACAGTCTTGAGTCTTCCTCAACTAGTTTGCATACTGAACCTAGACCATGGGATCTCCAATGTTTCTAGGTTAGGTTTCGGTCAAGTGATGACATTGTGTTGGCTTGAGACTCATTCCCCCTCAAAGTGAATACGACTTGTTGTTTAGGTAGGCTTTTAATCAAAGGATCAGACAAACTTTCATTTGATCTAATATAATCCAATGCTATCATCCCATTGGAAAGCAATTGTTATATTGATGCATGTCTATGTTTTATATGTCTTGATCTCAAAATTACATTTGAAAGCAATTTTTAACTAACTCATTGTACTGTTTTTCCGAAGTGGGAGAATTTGATCTCAAAACTACATTTTACAAGACATCAGTTTCTTTGCTTCAAGCATCATAATTTGACGGTAGGGGCCGGTTATAGTTCAAACAATATCATTTTACCATGGAATTTTTATTACATAGCCAAATATACATTAAAAACCTTAAAATAAATCTCGTATAATCTTCAAGTGATTGATTTGGCATTAGGCCATGTGCAACTAAACGCATAACGTCTAATGCAGTTTCGAACATTAGATAAAAATGACACAGACACCTCTGTACATGTGGCTTAAACCAGCTGTTTTGGTCTCTGTGTACTGGATTATAAGTAATTTTAATGTGGCAAAGTGTAACAGTATGGTTCTATGGTGTAGTGGTTAGCACTCTGGACTTTGAATCCAGCGACCTGGGTCCGACTCCCGGTAGGACCTTTCAAAAAACCATTTTATCTTTTGAAAAACAAAAAACGAAGCAATGTCATTCAGAAACCCATGAATCCATGTCTCCTGCAAGAGCATTCGCCTTTGGAGACGACAAGGAAAAAAGCATGTACGACATCCCAAAGTGATTCTTCACATTCCCTTCATGTAGTTACGTGATGAAGTTATCAGATTCCCTCAAACTTATAAAAATGATAGTTCTGAGAATGGTAGTTGTTTTCTTTCGATTACATTAATCTTATGTTTTGACCAAGGAAGTGATGAAGCTAGTGAAACGAACGAGAAAGTTCTCAATCTTATAGGGCAATGCTATATATGATTTTCGTAGACATGACACTCACTCACTCACTATATATGTATCCAAAATGAAGGTTAAAAAAGCCTAGTAAAAACCGTCTTCTTAATAATATTTCAAGGCTTCATCCATTCCTTCAACAGCATCTTCTTCTTCCCTGCTATAAACGTCTCCACCGTCGATCTAAACTCATCACTGCTCAGATCATCGATCTCGCACAACCGTCTCATGCTCCGACTAAAATCTCCTCGCACGTCAAGCCTCTCCGATCTCGACCTCCTGTAAACCTGATGATCACTAGTACTCTCAGTTGCCACTGGGGGTAGAAACGTCATATCATGCTTCCTTCTCACAGCATGAGCTGTCTCCGCCACGGAACTGATTGCCCGGACCATCTCTCGCTTCATCGGTCGAGCCTCTTCGGCAGTTAGTGTAACGGAGGTTATGTTCGTCCCTGACGTTATTATACCTGATGTTTTTTCTTCATTATCAGACGCCGGGCATTCAGAGACTACGACGGAGGAGGAAGAACAACCTCCCGGAGGAGTAGTGGCGGAGGAGAAACCCCCGAGAGTAGTGGTAGTTGCGGAGGAAGAAACGTACTGAAAGTACAGATCAGGTTCGGTTACTTTTTGGTGGTGGTTAGATAAGGAGAAAATTATGCCGATGAGAACGTTCACGACGACGAATATGAATATTCCGCCGCTCAAACCACCGGAAATAATCCGCCGGAGATATTCACCGACGGAAAGAGACGGAGACAACCAAGAGACAAGAAGTAACACGGCGACAAGAGCTTCAATCACTGGAAGAAACTTCCACAAGTTTCTTGTTCTCTCGAACCTCCTCATGGCGTCAACTTTCTCAGCCGCAACATTTTCGGAAATAAAGGAAGACATGTTTTTGGAACACACTCTTTGTAACTCCGGTTCGTTCCGGAAATAAACTTTTTTAGTAAAGTGGATGGATGATCACTTTGACTTGTCTTATCACTAATCGAACAATTAGTTGGATTTATATAAGAGACTCTCTATAATTGGTTGAATTATTGAAACCAATGGATATATCATCTATTTGTTTATAGGTTGGTCGTGGAAATTTCATGACTACAAGCATTAGGTGAATAAGTCCAACTCCAGAAGAAAAAGAATTGATCGCATTATTGGGGACAAGCTGAATAAAGTGATATATAAATAACATATAAAAAGTAAAGAATGGTTGGAACGAGTTGGCGAGTAATAAAAGAGCAGGTGAAGTGAAGCTGCATTGCACAGCAACGACCGGGCCAATGTAAGCACGCTTGGGCGACGTACACCGCATATTTGACACGTGTTTAATTTTATTTTATTCTGGTAATGACTACCCATATTATATTTGTTTGTACTCTTCAAACTACTACATTCATTGTACGTTTATTTAAAAGTAATAGAGTACCAGTGACTAGATTCATCATTTGATAAATTTTGTTGCATTTTTTTTTTTTGAAATAATTGGGTATGAGCGACAAGATTCATAAGAGAAACTTCTTACATTGTTTTTTGGATAAAAGAGTTCGTGTCTAGATTTTCATTTTGGAAGTAAGATTTCAGTTATGGAGGTCGAATTAGTTGCGTGTGTTGGGTCTGTAAGACGTATATAAGTTTGATGCCAGTTTAAAATTGTAGGCTCTAAAAACATATCAAATCCTAAAAATGTGAATACCACATGTAAGGAAAACAATTATGAAGCAAAGTTGTTTATCTATTCACAATACCTTTCAGGATTTGGATGATGTCCCTGCCATTGAGGGTATGGTGGATGAATATTTTTCTGCCAAAGAGGGTCTCTATGATGTTGATGCGCACAAGGTAGGTTACTCTCTTATTTGTCATAAAAGTTTGAAGCGAAGTTCACTACAAGAAAATCTGTATATACCCACAAATCAGCTACAAAAAATTTGTAGTTCAAGTTTATAAGCTACAAATAGCCACAAATAGCAACAAACTAAAATTTGTGGCTATTACGTAGATGTTTGTGGCTAGATAGTTACAAATTATACTTTGTGGCTACTTGAAGAAGAAAAAAACCACGATTAGCCACAATTTGTTTTGTAGAAATTAATACGTGCTGTTAGCTACGATAGCAATTGTGGAAAGTAAGAAGACACAACATGATTTGTGGCTATTTGTATAAAAGTGAAACCACAAACATACTCTAAACCCTAAATTTTTAATTTTAAAACTTAATCTAAACCATGTTATGAGTTTTGAATCTTAATTAAGTTTTGCACATTAAAAAAGGTTTTAACCCTTATATTTTATACCTAAAAAGATAAATCAAAAGTTACAAAATTAAAATGGATATACTTAAGATGTTTCACAAGTAAAATAAAACTAAATACAATATCTATATAAGCTTTTAAATGCATATAAAAGAAATTATGAACATAAAAGAAAGACTAAAGAGTACTAGTTTCTATTGGTCACTCACATATATGACATGAGCAATGTATGTATTTAGAGTATATAAACACTCTATATGTATTAGAGTACAACACTTATAATTTGTGTTTTCAGCAGTGATATTCCTCTTACCTACTTTGATAAGTGTAGAATTATAATATCTTATTCAGTTTTCATTGATTAATTTGTTGAGGTTTAGATTCAATGATGTTTAGCTAGAGTATTATATCTTAACCCTTATAGCTATAATTTAATTTAGTATAGATTAAAATGATAATATATCAAATTCAATATAGCTACAAATAACTGCATATTATGCCGTGGCTATATAAAAATCAGAAATTTAACACAAAATTTTTCATTCCCACTTGCCTTTTTCTCATTTTCCAGGCTAAAGCATTTCCCAGGCAAACAAATTTATTTAATTATAGAAATACAAATACTTTTTTACTTATTTTTAACTCTCACTTTGTTTCTTCCGCCTCCTCTGTATATTGTATTGGATCTTCTCTCTTTAACGTTCTAATATAGTTGTTGCTTCCTACTTCGTGTTTATAGTAAGTTGTTTCTCTCTTTCATTCACTCTTCTGATTGGAACTGATTCACCCTTTTGTTTCTTGCCTTCGTCTCAATTTGACTTCGATTGCAGATGAATCTCCTAGGCATCAAACTTAACCGAAGGCGTCAATCTTAAAATCGCTTACTTCATGGCTCAGTTCCATAGCTTACCATCTGATTGTAATTTATTCGCTTTTTAGGTTAGGTTCTGTCTCTGAGAGTTTTGTTTATAACTCATATTTAGATTAGTGAAATTGAGGTTTAAATAAAATATTTGTTTGGTTCTTAATGCAACAAGAGAATCTGGAACCCTTGATTTTATTTCATTTTGAATGGTGCTTGATTTGTGACTTGACGAGTCATTAGATAAAAAGATGAATCTTACTCACTTCATGTTTCCATGGTAATAGGTTTGTGCAAACCATATCAAGGAGAAAACTTGGAAGAAGCTGTCTAAGCAGCAGTATGTTCTAGACTCTCTTGTTTTTTACAACTGTTCTAGACTCTCTATGTTTTCTATTCGTTCTCACCTACTTACCAACTTGTCTGTTTCTATGTTCAGAATTCCTATCAAATCAAGCTTCTATCTTCGTAAAAGGACATGATATATGAATCCAAGTAGCAGGAGTCATTTGTGCAGTTCTCTAGTGCTAAGGAAATTCAAATGATGCTGGAGATTGCGGTGGCATCCCTGAGTTTAATGCTTAATAATTTCGCTGCATTTGGTAAGATAAAAAAAAAACAAAATATGCAATAACTAGTAACTGATTACTTGATTATCATTTTTCTGCTTAATGACTAAAGATTGGTACTTTTGCAATGATATGATAGTAGAAAAGATGGCTGAGGAGTTTGTGGAGATGTTCAAACTCGAAGTAATGCAAAAGGTAGGTACATTCTCCCAACGCATTCTGCATATAATCTTTAGGCTACCGATTAGCTTCTGATTATTTTGATTTACAACACTAACATAGGGCGACCTTAGGAGGGGCCATATTTGTTCCTGAAGTCGCAATACTTTCAAGTAGCAAAGAAGAAACGTTATTGATTGATATCAGTGATGACGAAGAAACAAGTCTTGAAGGAGATCAATCAGTTTGGGTATAAGAGATGAGTGTTACGTAGACAAATCAAACCTTTGGTCAAGCTTGATACGGGTAAGAGACCAGGAGCAAATAGATACCGTGCACCAGTTTAGATTTAGGTTTTTTTTATTAGGTTTTGAAAACCAATTTATTATATAAAAACCTATTTTAATTTGCAAACCTTATTGAAAATATTTATTGTAAATAAAATAAAATAATTGGATTTGTTTTTTTATTTTTAGTAATTACTATTAATTAACTTGATTATATAAAAATGTATTTTTTAGTTAAATTTAATAAAATAGCCACAATATTATGTGGCTATTTGTTTTAAAATCCACAATTAGATTTGTGGTTATTTGTCAATAAAGCTACAATTGGTATGTGGGTAGCTGTGGATATAATAGCTACATATATGGTTTATGGTTATTCGTGGATATTAGCTACAAAATTTTTTTTGTGGCTAAGTCGTAGAAGAACAACCACAAGCAGCCACAACTGGACAATAACCACAAGCTCGATGCTGCGAAAATATTTTGTGGCTATATGTAGCTATTAGTCAAATAGCCACAAAATATTTTGTGGTTGTTGATATCTTCACATTACCGTTCAGGAAATCATGCCACCTCCAAAATATAGCTATGGAATTGATCGTTTTCAACTCTAAGGTTTCCGCATCCAAAGCTAGGAGAGGCGATAGGAATAGTTCGATGAAAACACACTAGTAATTGGTAAAACAACGGTGCTTAACATATTGGATGGAAAGTTAATGTCGAATGTATGCAAGCCAAAGGTATATTAAATATGGAAATGTTCTGTTATTTCTACATGAACATTACTGATTGTTATTTTTTTATTTATCATATGAGGAACCTCCATAGTGGCAATCTATCATGGATCATTCAGATATTATCAAGAACCAACATGGAGCTAAAGAATTTCGTAGCTACTTAACTTGAATCAGAGCGAATGATCTTAAGGTAAGTAAATTCTATCTAAAATATGTATCCTGAGAAATTGTTATATTTGGATATAATCTTGTGTTTTGATAGGTTTCTATGAAGACACTTGCAACTTCTGTCATCGGAAGATTTAATCGAGATGCAACAATATCATATACATATTATGAAATGGTTCGACAAATCCTTGCGCACCACTGTAGAAGAATCCATACAAGGTTATGGAAATGTGCCAAATGGTTGGCATTGAGGATGAGATTTTCACCTCTATACCAAGACAGTTGATAAAACACATACGCTCAGAAAGTGATGATTGCGGCTTCTTTGCTGAAAGAAGCAAACACATATTTGTTAGATGAACCTTCCAGCTTCTTGTCTAGGAAAGAGAGGCTATGTGTTGCCCATTCCATTGTTTTTGTCATTGGACTCAACATGTAATATCTTATTATTATTATTATTATCATGTTACCTTTACGTATTTATTTGTGGTATTAATGTTCATTTTTTTTCCTTTTGTAGACATGCCGTTGAGTTGTGACTGACGAAGACGTAAAAATGGTTGAACACATCTCAAAATACATTTTTGAATTGGACGGACCCCGAATCAAATAGGTCATGTGATTTCATATCATTGATTCAATTGAATAGGTCAATAAAAGATCAAAAAGGTTTGTCCTATTTCAGCACCAACTCATAAACAATTTACTTACTGTCATCCTTAGATGGTGCATATAACGTCCAATTGCACATCATCATTTCAACTGAATATGACAAACCTTTTAAATATGCAATCATGAAAAACTTTTACATATTGTTAAAGCTAATAACAAACATTTCATGATGCTACAGTTTGAGTGAAAAGAAAAGAATCAGTACAACAAAGAAGAGAAAATAATCAGTTTACCTTCAGATTATTACCTTTTCATATGTTTGCATTTGGTTTACAGAGAAGATTAAAGAATTAGTACCACATATGTTATAAATCAATTAATTTATGAATTTCCAATACATTAACTCCATTTCGTTAAAAGAGTAATTATGTTTCAAATAACTCGGATTTTTCATAATTTGTGACCCACCTAGTTAGATAATGTCATTTTGGTAATCAGTTATTTGGGATATCAGGTAGTGGCATTTTCCTTCGGTTTCACTTCACTTATTCATTCTCCTATTAGAGTTAACTGACATGACCCACCATTTTAACTGATGTAAACGAAATATTCATTGGTTCATATATGGATCTTAAGTACATTTACCTAAACTATCTATTATTCGAAATAACCACCGATCTGAACCCATCCTATTACATGAATTCCATCCATACCTCTAAGTATAACCAAAAAAAACTTATGGCGTATTTGAATCAATTTCAATGCAACATCTAATTTTAATTGATGCAAATACATACTCGTTTGCACCCAAATATGTTAATCTTGTAAATTGATTTTGGATAACTACACTATTAAAGAAATTTCAACTATTAACTTTGTGAGGGTACACACATTTGCATTTCATCGGTTCAATTGAATAGGTAAAAACTTGGTAGATTAATACTGTAAGCAATCATGAAAGCTGTAAAATCGTAAAAAGCAAGAGCAAAAGTTGCAAGATACTACAAAAAATTTAGCTATGCAAAATTATTTTTTCATAGAGCTTTCATAAATTAAAGTTAACGTAAAAGTATACATGCTATGCTATGATCGAAGCATCATACAATTTTTTTTTAAAGAATGACAAAAACAAAATCAAGAAAGCTTGTAACTAGAGGGAGATGTAAATCAACAATAAAAGGCATAACTATTGGTAATTTAATCTACAAAAATATGAAAAATCAATTGTAGAGATGTATATTTCAAATTCTAGCTAGGTATATTATCTTGCGAGGTTAAATACCAAAATAGATAAAAAAATATGTCTCCTTACAAATTTGAATTTAGTTTTTTGTCATAATTTCAACTTAATTATTTTTACTTATCTACTATAATTAAAAGGGGCAAATGAATCCCTTTTAACCTGTCCACGTCAGATAAAATATTCCTCCAATAGAGAGACAGTATTCGTCCACGTCACCAACTCTATTGGTTTGAGTGGGCTACGAGAGACGTAAACCTATTTTTTCGATCTCCTCTCATATTCTCCTTCCCGTCTCTGCCTCCTCTCATCCCAATCCATTCCCGATTCATATTCTCACCATGAAACACGAATCTAGCTCTCTCTCTCTCTCTCTCTCTCTCTCTCTCTCTCTCTCTCTCTCCCCTAATTTTCACGGTGAGCTTATAGATCCTCTCTCTCAATTTTTTTTTTTTTTTTTTTTGTATTTTTGAGTTTCTAGCATAATGCATCGATCTGTTCGGCGTGGTAACATATGCATCGATCTGTTCATGTCTACACTGTTGATTTAGTATTTGTTTCTGTTGTGATCGGTTTGGTGTTTGTTAGGTAGGTTTGGAAATGGCGACAGTTCCAAGACAATTGATTTGGGAGATCGTTAAGACCAGCAACTGTCTCTTGGTCAAACAGTTCGGAAGAGGCAACGCCAAGGTTCAGTTCAGCAAGGAGACTAACAATCTCTGCAACCTTAACTCCTACAACCACTCTGGTAATTTTATTACAATGATCTTTGCTACCGAACTTAATGATTTGTCTTTCTCTTGATCGGTAGTGAACTGATTAGTATGATAGCTTCTGACGAGGATTCATGTCATGGCTTTCAGGTTTTGCAAACAAGAAGACAGTGACCATCCAGCCTGCTGACAAGGAACAAGGTGTTGTCCTCGCTACCACCAAGACCAAGCCTAAGATCTCTGTCAACAAGTCCATCCTGAAGAAGGAACAAGCCTAAGATCCCAAAATCTCCAATTTTTCTGGTGAAGCTTTTACCATCCGAAATGTTGCCAATCTCATCACACCGATTCAGGTGCATTTCACACTTACTCCTTTTTGTTCTTACATATTTCTTACATCAAGGAAACCTCTAAAGTGAAACCCTTTTGATGTTTTCCTCTTTTTGATCGAAAGAACAGGCCAACAGAAACCAACTCAGCTCTTGAATTTGCAGTCACTACTCTCCAGGTAAGCTTAAACATGTACAGAGTGAAAATTGCAGAGAAAGAATGCATATACTCATGTTGTTTCTGCGTAGGTTGAGAATATTATAGTAATGGGTCATAGCAATTGTGGAGGAATCGCAGCGCTTATGAACCATCAAAACCATCTAGAACAACCGTCTAGGTAGAGATATATATATATCTACACAAATGTTTTGTCAACAAATCTTCAAATTGCTTTATTATACCAAAAAATTTTGTGTGTATAGTTTGGTAGAGAGATGGGTCATGAATGGAAAAGCCGCCAAGTTAAGAACACAAGAAGTTTCATCACACTTAAGTTTTGCTGAACAATGCAGAAACTGTGAGAAGGTATCAAACTCCAAACATCTTCTCTCTGTTACTTCTGGTCTATTGTACCTAAAGCTGATTTGTGTGTGTGCATGTTGTTTCTGGAGCAGGAATCTATAAAGGATTCTGTGATGAATCTAATAACCTATCCATGGAAAAGAGATAGAGTCAAAAGAGATGAAGTCAAGATTCATGGATGTTATTACAATTTGTCAGATTGTAGTCTTGAGAAGTGGAGACTCAGTTCAGACAAGAATAGCAATGAATTCTATGTTTCAGACAGAGAGATATGGAGCTGACTAAATGTTGAACCATCGGTTCTAATATCCAAATGTATCTTTGTATATGTAAACCTAATGCAATTTTCTGTAAATGTATTAGGTGCAGACTGGAAGAAAGATAAAACCAATTTTCTACGAGGAATTACTAAAGATATTTCATTAAGCTCATTAGATCCCGAAACTTACAACACCACAGAATACTTCAAACACAACAATACATTCACTCACAAAACCAAATAACAACTGACAAAAGAGAGAAAAATAATAGCAATAACATATAATATAATAAAAGAGACTGGTTTCGATGGATATTCTCTCTCAGGTCTGCCTCCATGTTCTTAAACTTCAACCCCACCATTGATGCACAGCAACACCTTCATCTCTAAGTTTTCCATATAGAGCCAAACACTCCCAATAAGCCATACTACTCTCACTCTGCATCTTCCTTGCCCTTAGCCCGAAACCCTTTGGTTTGCATTCCAAGAAAAGCTCATCCACCATTTTTATAGTCTTGCTCCTCATCATCTCCTCCACAACTTTAGCCTCTGCTTTCATCACCACGTATTCCCCCTCCTTCACATTTTACAGAAATCCACTGTGGGAAAGTATTCAAGTGAAGAAGAACAAACACAAAATGTGGTTTTCTGAAATTCCTACAAAAGCAGCCAAACCGAATCCATTTTCCAGCTTTCAAAAGTCAACGAGGAAACCAGGATTTTGTCACGGGTTAGCAAAAACCTGCTCTAACCTCTTCAAACGAGTACTCAACAGCTTCTGCTTCGTCCATTCTCTTCTTCACGGCCGTGGACGCAGGAGTAAACGGCGTTCTTGCCTCCGACATAGAAACTTCAAGATGTTTGTTTCTATGTCTTTGATGTGCTAAATAGGTTTCTGTGATGGATCTCAAGGTGGTTCCATCTACACTGTTACTTCCTCTTGCTTTGATTTGTGTCAATATGGGATAGGAGAAGGAGATCTATTCAAAGCTCTTGAAGAGGCTGTCTTAGTCGTTGATCAACTCCCAGCTTCTTTAACAATGATCTCTTGCGACGAGCCTTTAGTGAAGGTGACATACATGTTATTTTCAATCTCCATTGGATAGGATTATTGTTAGTTGTAACTGAAAGGATCAACATGTGAAGTTCCCTGTACACAGGAACAAGAAGAGAAAGCAAAATTTCAAGCGCAAAATCAAGGTACACCAACAAAACACCTATCCTTTAAAATTAACTAGATTTTGACCCGCGCAACCGCGCGGGTGTTTGTTTTCGTTATAGTTAGTTATATAAACATTTTGCTTTCACTTGTAAATTGGTATATATTATAGTAATCATTTATTTACGATATGTATAGTAAATGTTTTTCAAACATATTAATATTATATAATACGTGTTTTAATCAAATAGATTGTTTGAAATTTTCTATATTATACATGTTTTTCAAACATGTGTTTGTTTCTTCTTTAATATTTTATTGTTTGTTAAATTAGTATTTCATTTTTAGATAAAGTAATATAAATAGAGCTTGATTAAATATTAGTATACTTTAATTTGCAAAGATAATATAAATTTCGAAGAAATTTTTGCTAAAAACTAAACTTATAGCTTCATAAATTAATATTATAAAGAATTTTATTAAAAATAATATTTTAAAAAATAATTTTTTTAAAAAGAATATAATTTTAAAAATGTACATCGAAATAAATTTATCTAGTATATATAGCGTGTAAATTTTGTTAGGGTATATAAATATTTCATATTACGAATCTGTGATTTTTGTTAATATATTGTGGATGCATTTAATTATTATTAACATATTTCTTTATAAATAATAGAAGATTCCTAAACTTATATCTGTTGACATATTTTGCGTGACTAAGTTGGAAGGTGTGGGGTAATTTACTAAAACCAAATTGTTAAGTGTATTTTTGTTATTATAGATATGATTTTTTTCTAAGATATAATAATGATAAAGATTATTATAGAGTTAATGTAACATGACTTTCTAGTAATAGTCCATTTTAAAAAAAAATTACACATGAATTCAGGTCATGACTTCTGTTTTAATATATAAGATTTTTTAACTCAACATTGTTTGGTTTGGTGCTGCACTCTATGTATTCAAATATATATTATTGCTGATATTCCCTTCTACAGATGAAGAAGTCACCCACTTGGGTATCTCCTGCAGGTACCTCAAAAAGAAAAGACGGCAAGTGAGATTTTCATAAGCAAACAAAATTTTGGCTTACACTTATGTTGGCAATGCTGATGCTAAAACAACAAAATAATTGATCACAAGATAACAGTTCTTCTATTTTCACAGTTGAGAAATATATAAAGAGGGATTAGTAAAGTACGCAGCCTTTTCTAAAAATATATATTTATACTTCAGCTTGGAAACTAAGTATAAAAAATTATCAAAAAGAAAAAACCTTCTAAATTGTTAAAATCAATATATTAGATGTTTAATATCTAAGTTAGTTCTTTTAAAAAAGGACTTCCCTATAAATAAATTTGAAATTTAATTTTTCGGAAATTATGTAAAATTTCAACTAACAAAAAAGATGATTTCTTAAACATATATAATCAATATTAATATAAATGTGCCACAAGAATGTAAAATATTGATAAGAAAAGGATTGAAGAAAATAATAACTAAAAACTGAATATAATTAAACATATAGAAAAAATATTGGAAATATAATGGCAAAATTTACATTATACAAATATAAAGTTCTAAATCAAGAAAAAATGAACTAAGGCGGAAACTTATACCTAATTACAAAGACTAAATAAAACATGCAATAAAAAATGAAAGTTTAGTTTGTTATAAATAAATGAAGGTTGCAAATTTAGTGGGACTAATTAATAGGATGAAATAAGTATTTTTATAAAATTATTAAACATTGACAATTGGAAAATAAATTCATGTTTTTGAAGAAGATTTATCCTAAAATATAGAAAGATTAAGAATTTATATTAATTAACCATATGCGATATGTTTTTAAATTAATTTTAATAAAATAAAAAATTAATACTCGCAGAAAACTATTAGTAAGAATTAACTTTAACAACTCCATAAAAAAATTCAAAGTTTCAAATGAGAACTAACAAAAGAATTACAAGATATTTTTATGCTGATAACATTTAATGTTATTTAAATAAAAAAGAAAATAACCAGAAAAAGAAAGAAGTTAGAGGAAATAGAAGATATGAGAAAATAGAGAAGACTTGTGATACATGAGAACTATTCACCGCGCTAGATGTTGAGATGGACACCATCTTGGGTATTAGACCTAAAGAAACCGAATATTATTGGACATAAAAAAAATATTGACTAATATTTATTTATTATTATTTCAATCAGTTATTTAAATACATAAGTTGGTAACAAAACATAGACTATTATGCAAGTTGAGTCAAAAAGCTCAACCATGGAAATTTATATACTACATTATCATTTCATTTTAAACAAAAAAATATTCATTTTCTCAAGTTCAAATGACTATATTTTCTTAAATGTATAATTATGGTGGTCACACAAATTTCTATGTCTTTGTTATAAAGAAGTATTTTGATCTATTCCATGCATAAAATTTGGTTCATATTGCATAGTCTTTGGAAACTTGAGAAAAAAACTAATATGGCAATTATTATTTTTTAAATGGTTAAACAATAAATAATAACTTCAATTAAATATGTATATGGTTTTTGACATAATTTCATAATAGAAATATGTCTACTAAATTATTTTATTGTTTGTTATTAAAAGCGATGATTTGTGATAAGAAGTGTTTTAAAAACAGAACCGGCTGGTTGGATCATGACTCTCTCTCTTCTAAACAATTTTGAGTTGTGCTAAAAACCAACCAATTCGGTTTAAGAACCGGTTACTTGCTAAAAACCAATGGTCCAGTTTGATATTAAACGCTGATTTTTTTTTCAAATTCAAGTTAAAAATGTAATTTTTTAAAAAAACTTTCATAAAAACTTGTATTGCTTTTAATATCTATTTAAATAAATTATTTTCATTATATTTTATATTATTTCTGAAGTTTTCAATTTATTTCCATATCATTTTAGCTTCAAACAATGATAAAAAGACTTATAAAAACAATTTTATAGTTATACATATATATAGATACTTAACTTAAAATTAAATTAAATTTACAAACCAGTGAGACCGGTGTTACTACAATGTCAAGTTAATGTTCGATCTGGTATTGAAAACATTGATGACAATGATAAACTAATATCATCCAGTTTATAAATAAATAGAATAAATAAACATTACTCATAACAACAAAATATATACAATCTTAAATTTACATAATATCATTTTTAATTTAAATAAAAGTCAACTCATTTTCTATACTTAATTTTCAGATTTTGATAGTGATTATTTTCTAACAACATTTTGAAGATAGAAAATATAAAACTACAGATTAAAATATTACAGTAATTATTATGTAAATTATTTATACCAAAAATAAAATGAGGGTTCTGTTAAAAAAAAACTAGAAAACTATATTTTGTAAAAACAAATTGTCCATTATTAGTATTACTTATGAAACTCTTACTTGCATTAACTACAATAATTTTGTTAATTGTTATCTTTCTATATTTAATTTAATATTCTATTTCTTCTGTTTTTAAATATAACTTTAATTATAAAATATATTTTCTATATAAACAATTAGAAATTTTATTTAAAAGATTAGCTGCGCGTAGCGCGGCCAAAAGATCTAGTTTCATTAACATTTCATTTTCATGTTCAGTATTATTAACTAATACTTATAGTTTAGATTTGAGGCACCAACTTCGAAACCCTTAAAATATATTTTTTTAATTGCTTAGAAAAATCTACGGGTTGGCGGTGTAGTCGTCAGATTATTCACGAGGATCACACTCTTTACTCTTTTTGATCTCTAATCACTTTTCCGTTTCTCTTCCTGTCTAAAAGTTAAAAAAGATCACACTCACTTCTCACACCCCACTTGATAGAACTTTAAACTAGTCGACTTCTCGATTCTCTTCGCTTTATACACTGTACAACCGAATCTCTGTGTCTGAAAGTTTCCATTTTTCGATCTGGGCATTTTCTAAAGCTCATCTTTTTTTTCTTTTTAGTTTCTGATCCAAGGTTCTTCTCCTTGAGTTCGCTTTGAGTTTTCAAATAGTTACATCTAAGGTTGTTCTGAAAATATGGCGTCTTGCTCTCCAACCATGAAGCTTCAGTGTCCTAGTAGTCCCTTTGGTCTGAACAGAAAAGTCGTTTCTGCCTCTGGAAGAGTGAGTGCCTTCTGGGGAGCGGAGGTTGTCAACACCAATCATTTGAAGGCACAGTGTGGACCTCAAAAGGTTCAGACAAGGCTCATTCGCTCTGTTCTCACCCCATTTGTTGAACAAGACTCTCATGTAAGATTTCACACTTGCAATTCCACTAAGAAGTCTCTTTGTTAAGTTTATGTTTGTGTTTTGAAATGAACTCAAGCCTGCGGCTACAATGAATATAGGTTCTACTGGTAAAATTTTGTATCTGACTGCATCAGTAAAACCTCGTTTTTTCGCCTAGTTTTTGCTGGAATTTGATTAGGAAATTGTCATGTGCTGAAAGTGCCTCCTCTTGTTGTTAAGAATTGTTTAGTGAGAGTGTCTGTCGAATATTATATTTGACCAAAGCTGGTGACTTTTGTGGATATTTTATTTCGAAGCTAAGAATTACTGATACTAAGCCAAGACAAATTGTGTTTACTTGAGGAAGTGCAGCTGCTCAGACTTCATATGCTGGTCTTCTATAATTATCCTGGGATTCAATGTAGCAGATTATAGCTGTTGTTAGGAGTGTGTAGGTTTTTTTAGTGCTTTGGCTGAGTAAGAGAGCCAGTCTCTCATCAGTCAAGTTTTTTTTTCTTTCTGGTCTGGTGAATTGAATAAGAATTTACTTTTTTTCTACTTTTATTCTTCCCAAGTTGCATTTTGTTTCTTCCAAGTGTTGTTTTTGATATACAGAATGCATTTTTTCAGGAACCTCTGCTGAGAACTCCAAGAGCAGACCCAAAGAATGTGGCATCTATCATACTAGGTGGCGGTGCCGGGACTCGCTTGTTCCCTCTTACAAGCAAGAGAGCTAAACCTGCGGTGAGAAACGTTTTTGTCTTTCCCTCTAAATCATTGTGAATGAGGTTTCTAAACTTGTTTATAATCATAGGTGCCAATTGGAGGGTGTTACAGGCTGATAGATATACCAATGAGCAATTGCATCAACAGCGGTATTAGAAAGATCTTCATCTTAACTCAGTTCAACTCTTTCTCCCTCAATCGCCACCTTTCTCGCACTTACAATTTTGGCAATGGTGTCAATTTCGGTGATGGGTTTGTTGAGGTGATACCATTGCCCCCACCATATATTAATTTTATCTTCCTGCGTTGATTTTTCACTTGAAGTGTTGTCTCCTCTGGGAATGATTAGGTTCTTGCTGCAACTCAAACTTCCGGAGATGCAGGAAAGAAATGGTTCCAGGGAACTGCTGATGCTGTTAGGCAGTTTATATGGGTCTTCGAGGTACTCATTATTGTCTCTCTTCATTCTCATAGTAAGTGTTCTTGTCGGTGCAAGAATAACTAGTGTAAACATACTTGGTGGTGTGTTTATGCAGGATGCCAAGACAAAGAATGTGGAACATGTCTTGATCTTGTCTGGTGATCATCTCTATCGGATGGATTACATGAACTTTGTGCAGGTTAGTTTTATTCTTCTTGTTTGACGACATTTATATTCATGTGAACGTTGTTTCATTTCTTGTTTGTTTTTTTTTGCAGAAGCACATTGAGTCAAATGCTGATATCACAGTTTCTTGTCTTCCCATGGATGAGAGGTGTGTCTGGTGATCATTAACCTTGTGTTCATACCTTACTTTTGTTTGATGAATATAACCCTTTTATTCTTTTATTCACAGCCGTGCGTCAGATTATGGGCTGCTTAAAATTGACGAGTCTGGACAAATCGTTCAGTTCTCGGAAAAGCCAAAGGGAGATGACTTAAAGGCAATGGTAATGACTTCTTATGTTTTTGTTGAAACTACTGCAAGCTAAACTCAACTAACTTTCTTGCTTGTTTTTAGCAAGTTGACACTTCAGTTCTTGGCCTGCCACCAAAAGAAGCTGCAGAGCTCCCATACATTGCATCCATGGGAGTTTATGTCTTTAGAAAAGAGGTGTTGCTAAAGCTTCTAAGATCGAGTTATCCTACATCCAACGACTTTGGTTCAGAGATCATCCCATTGGCCGTGAAAGAGCATAACGTCCAGGTCTTTTTGAAATTGTTTAGCATATCATATCTGTATATGTGCTTCCTTTGACCATTATTTTATTTTTGTTGGCTAGGCATTTCTGTTCAATGACTATTGGGAGGATATTGGAACTATAGGATCATTCTTTGATGCCAATCTAGCTCTCACTGAACAGGTGACTCTTGTTTTCATCTACTGAATAGACTAGTGACTCGGTGAAATCTAATCACACACTTTTTCTTTGTTTCTGGCAGCCTCCTAAGTTCCAGTTTTATGATCCAAAAACGCCATTCTTCACATCTCCACGGTTCTTGCCACCTACCAAAGTTGACAAATGCAGGGTTCGGTTCTTGAATCTGTTATGATGATATTTATCTATCATAGCTTGTTGAAAACGGGTTCTTGAATTGCAGATACTCGACTCCATAATTTCACATGGATGTTTCTTGAGGGAGTGCAGTGTGCAGCACTCTATTGTAGGCATAAGATCACGTGTAGAGTCTGGTGTACAGCTTCAGGATACAATGATGATGGGAGCAGATTTCTACCAAACAGAAGCTGAAATCGCGTCTCTATTGGCGGAAGGGAAAGTTCCTATAGGTGTAGGCGAGAACACCAAGATCAGGTAATAAACGTTCTCTAGTTCCTAAGAAAGCAGAGTCCTCTGATATAGCCATTTATTGTCTTACTTGTGTTGTATTGTGTAAATGTAGGAACTGTATCATTGACAAGAACGCCAAGATTGGGAAGAATGTGATCATAGCGAATGCTGATGTATATATCTTATTCTCATAATTTTTTTGGTTAATAATCGTTGACTTTTTTTCTCCATTGTTTAATGTTTTCTTTGTTGTCTTGAGTGTTGCAGGGTGTGGAAGAAGGAGATAGGCCAGAGGAAGGGTTTTACATAAGATCAGGCATAACCGTTGTGTTGAAGAACGCTACCATTAGAGATGGTCTGGTTCTTTAACTCTTAAACCTATCGTAGGAGAACTGTAAATCTCTTCCTGTGACTTTGAACGAGAGACGCTATGTTCTATGAAAATAATATTTAATAAAACAGGAGGGACACATTTTTAAAAATTGTCATCAAATACATTTTAAATATGTTGTAATCCAACTCACTAAATTTTTTGGTGATCTTCTAATGGAGAACTTGTTATAAAGCTGGCCTTTCTGAAAATATAACATCAATATTGACAATATATAGTAGACGTTCCTATAAATATATCAAATCACGATACTTTAACTGGTGAGTGGTAACCAAAGGAATGTGTGGGAATAGTTAATTCTTCTTTATTCCTTAAATTTGACACCATTTATAAGGAATCATAATAGTTAATTCCTCTTCATTCATTAAATTTGACACCATTTATAAGGAATAATTTTTCTTCAATATTCATTCTCATTCCTTTTAATTTAAGGAATCAAAGAACAAAACCATTCCTTATCAAATCCGGGGAGGATCAACATGGAACAAGTATTCCTATTATTTTGTTCCTCTTTATTCATTTTCTCATTGTTCCCATTATTCCTTTGCGAAACTTCTAAATAATATATAGCAAACTTTCTACTTCTCAAAATCACAATCTTTTGAAACGCTACTAGTTAGATAAATCAAATTCTTGCTTCTAATATACAGTTGTGAGTCTTGTGACATGCACATATTCGCAGTTTCTAGCCCAAGAAAATGGAATAAAACTCCAACTTGTTGTGTCTCACCCTGGTCTTTCTACCATCAGACTGTCTTACCATGCTCAACTTGGTCGTCTGGTTGTCAAAACAAGTTTCAAACTGGTACACGTGTCAAGTTAGTTATTATTCTCTTAGGAACTCCATCTTGGTTTTTGTTTTAATATATTCAATTTCTGAGAAGATAGCTTCGGTGGTATCATCTCTTTCAAGGAAGAACAAACTTGAACCACTCTGATAAGGCTGGTCCTAGACATAGCCAAACGAAACATTAGTCTATAGCTGATAGTTCCTAAATTCTTCAGAAAAGTTGCACAAACATAGAACCTCAAAGTTGTTTTAATTTTTTTTTAGTAAATACTTGTACTAAATTGTCTACAGCCTCTCCCCTCCCCCACTCCAAATCTCAGGAACAGCTTGCAATGTAGGAGTAAACGTGTCTCATCTGAGTTCATTGGCATGTAACACTGAAAACTAACTACAAAGAGTAATGGCAGTGAAGGTCAGCATCACAAAACTTTTTGAATCACTCGCAGTGGAATTTGATCGTCATGCATCCCACCTTTGAACCGCTTAATCATTACGTACGTAAGTCCATAGCTGCTTATTTTCCGTTTCTTTATTCGCATATATATATCTTTCTCTTCTTGGTATGAATAGCTCTTGTATGCTTGAGTAGGTTCTAAGTATAAAGATACGATCAAAGCCTATAACTTTTGGTGTGAAAACGGTATCAAGTATAGTTTTTAACCAACAATTTACAATGTAAATTTTGTTAGTACCCTTGATTTTTTTAAACAAAAACTACACGGTGTAACTAGAATGTGATATGGAGGTTTTTTATTTTATTTTGTAAACTAATATGGAGGGTTTTTTTAGGTAACTGAATTATCACCTATTTTCTTTCGCACGCTTTCTCTAGATATCCAACATATTCTCCAAATCTTTCATTAATATATTTCCCATTTTATTTATTAAATTTCCTTACTGATAAATCCAGAAATGAAGTACAAAATCTTGTTGACTTAAATCGTTACATTTGGATTTTTCTCTTTCTTATTTACCTCTTATTCTCTCCTTTGCTTCTTCTCCACACCGGTCAGCTATGACGACTAACCAAAACGGAGGAGATGGAGATGTGAATCCGGAGGAAACCTCGCAACCGTCTGAGTCTCAACAGCTTCTACGTGAAAGACTCCAAGCTTACGAGAATATGTATGGCTCCTTGGATGATCACTACTCACGTGGAATCGGATCTTCACCGTTTGTTCCTTTTTCAGATTTGCAAGCCCTTCAATCTGACTTTAGAAGATTGGGTGTCTCTGATCCAAATCCTCGTCAACAGCCGCTACGTGATCAACGTCGAAGCAATCAATTCCCTTTGAATGGTCGAGAACGAGGTGTCAATGAATACTATTACCCTTTGTATTCTCAGTCTCAAACTGAACAAGATTGGATTAATCTGAGGCAGAGGTTGTGGTTTAGAAAGGATAATCCTGTTAACGGGTACGATGCTAATAAGTCATCTAATTATGGTTCTTATGGGCGTGGTAATAATGGTATGTTGGTTCCTCCTCCGTATTTTTACCACAACAAGGTTCCTTTTTCCCCAAGTAATACTCATAATTCAGGTGATCAAAGCCTTTGGAGTTATTCACGCGGATATGTGCCTCGAACACGTGATCCATTCAATATGAATAACTCTAGGGATCTGGATAACACACTGTCCCGTGCTAAAAACCGTGTGGATTCTGTCGAGTTGCAAAACATGACTGCAGAAGGTTCGAGAGACACTATCGATAAGATATTTGATGAGCTGATATCACATGTTTGTGAGCTGATGACTGACCCTTTTGGACATCAAGTCTTTCAAAGGCTTATGGAGAAATGCACAATGGAACAAATCACTCGGGTTTTGGATATTGTCATCCAACAACCTATTGAGTTTGTGAGAATTTGTGGCGATTTGCATGGGTATACACTTCCTTTTACATATTTTCATTTGATATGATCCGACTAACTGATATTTTGTAAGGATTAATTTTAACTTGTATTTTGTTTTGGGGATAACAGAACGCGTGCAGTACAAGATTTGATCCGATGTCTTAGTTCCGAAGAGCAAATATCTCACTTCGTGGTAACTCTATGTCATGTTGCACTGCTTCTGAGCAAGAACACTAACGCAAATGATGTGATTATGTTTTGCTTCAGCCATTTTTCTCCTTCACAAACCAATGTAAGTATATATCTCATTTCTTAAAACTAAACTTGAGTGTAATTATTTCGGCATCTTTTATGTGATCTGTGATTTGTTCTATAGGGACTTCTTGACATGATTGTTCAGAACTGTTATCAAGTTGCAATTGATCATTATGGGTCTTGTCTGCTTCAACAATGCATTGGAAAATCCCGTCCAGAAATAAGGGAGCCTTTGATTAGAGAGATAATCACTAATGCCATGAGTCTATGTGTGGATCAGTATGGGTACGTATTATATAACAAAAATGATTAAGCATTAATCATTTTATATATTACATTCTTATTCTTATATGAGGTACATGTTTCCATTTATCAGAAATTACGTGGTTCAATATTTGTTGGAATTGGACAATTTTCAAGTGGCAACAGCTCTATCGAGATTTCTCCGTGGGAATTACGTGCAACTCTCATGTGACAAATATGGAAGTCATGCGGTGCAGAAATGTTTAGAAAGTAGACAATTTAACTCGAGAATGATCATCAACGAGCTGCTTACTGACATTGATTCACTTCTTGTGAATCCTTTCGGAAACTATGTGATTCAAACTGCATGGGTTGTATCTCAGGTAATAAAAATAAACATTTAGATCTAGTTTGTGTGAAATTGTTAGCTTATTTGTTTTTCTTTTGTCTTGCAGAATGATATGCGAAGTGAATTGTTGTACCATATTAACAGGAATCATCCATTGATGAGGTGCAATAGATACGGGAGAAAAATACTTGAAAAGCTCAATCTTTGGACATAAGAAGGCATGTTGTGGAATTAGATGAGAAGACCTTGCACGATTAGTTATTCATGTTGGTGTTTTTAGGTATGTGTTGTAGGTCTCAATAGCCAGAGACTCTTCTCTCTTCAACCGTCAAACGTGCTTTTATGTTTTAAGAGTTTATGTTGAGTACTTTCTTTGAGTAAAATCGTATTTTCGTAGATATACCGTTTCTGAGCAACATCCAGGCCGAATATAATGTGTGTAGCAAGGAACCAAAGACTCTTCTCTCTTCATATTCCGTTTCTGAGCAATAAGAAAGTAGATTCTACTTTGTTTATCAGGACTGTTACTCTTGATAGCCAAATTGTATCAGAAGTTTAGGTGAAGATGTAAATAGTGGGTAGGAGTTTGAGAAGTTGGTTCTCTTTGCTGCATAATGTTAAAGAGAAATGTGTAGTGTCTATTACAGGGCTATTCCTATTTTCGTTGTCAACTTAGTAAGCAGTCCATTTTTATATAATAGGATATAGTTTCAGAATACAAATATATAAGTAGAACTGATGAATAATAAATAAAATTTCCTTGTTTCTGTTGCACCGGAAATAAACCAAAACAACCGCGTCGAAAAGAAACGAGGCTGGTTCATTAGTTAGCCAACAAGATGCATGTATTATTAGGCCTTGTTTGTGAAATAATCGGTTCATAAAACAACGGATGGGGTGTTAAAAAAAAACAACGGATGAGGTGTTGAAAAAACAAGGATGAGATAAACCGGGACTTCTAAGCAAACTGATCAAGGCAGACCAATGTTTTGAAACATAATCTTGACATGCGTAGAGTGCCATTGACAATAACTCCAGCTTTACATTTGATGGTAAATTCATACTGAATTGCATTATTTATGTTGCTTTCTTGTAGGAATGCCTTTGAATGTTACTAGGCGTTGGTTTTGGTAAGCTTTGCTACATCTGTCTTCTTCTGCGCCTTAATATAATGTCACTGCTTCATATTTCGTCAAGTCTGAAATAACAAAACTCATGCGTTATTGGTATTTGTAAAGGTGGTGGTTTCATTCAAAAAAAGAAAAAGAAAAGGTGGTGGTTGCGGTGTGGGTTTAGGCCTCGGGTGGGGGTTTCGGAACTGCCTTTGGTAGTCACTACCGGTCATATAGACTTACGTTTCAAGGCATCCAGTTAGACAAAGCTTCGGATAAAGGAGAGGATAACATGTCCAAAACTACTCAATGATCAAATATCCTATTTTCCTTGTTTTAAAAAAAAAAATAAATAGACGAGACTGCAAAATGAATAGGACAAAATGAAACATAACTCGAAAGGTGTGGAAAAAAAAAATCATGCGAATCAGACCCATCACCAGGAAACTCGTTTTGGTGAGCCACCATATACACACCTCTCTTTACTGGTACGCCATCCATGCTAAGTAGCTTGTACTAGGTGCATATATATATATAGTGACGTGGGTGTGGCTATATATTCAATCACAAATACTAACTAAAACAATTGTGTCACTAAGTAGCCATAATGGGAAGAGTGATGTTCTGGTTTCTTGTTTCCATGTATCTATGCCTCATTGGCCATATGATTGGTGAGGCTGCAAGAGAAGGTGCCATGATGAGTGAATCAAAATCCAGTGAGATGGGAAAGAGTAACCGCCACGTAACCAGGTTTAAGGGTGAACTCACAGCTGGCGGCTATGGGGGAGGCGATCCAGGGTATGGTGGATACGGTCCAGGTGGTGGCAGTGGTGGTGGTGTTGTGATCGGTGGTGGATTTGGTGGTGGTGGTGGTGTGGGTTGGGATGGAGGAAACAGAGGAGGCGGTCCGGGATACGGGTCAGGAGGTATTGGTGGTGGAGTCATCATTGGCGGTGGGGGTGGTGGTGGTGGTGGATGTGGCGGTTCATGCGGTGGTGGTGGTGGACCTGGTGGTGGATATGGACACCTTAAAGCCAGCATGATGGAATCAGGCAAAAACTAGAAAAAGCAAGCAGTTTCTTTAGATCGTAGAAGGACAACACAAGAAATAAGGATGTACTTTATCATCTTGATCATGTTTAGGAGTTTGTAATGCTGTCACGTTTAATGGAATACGAGTTTTCTTTGGTCTTTTAAAAGTTTCTTTGAACTCTCTCTCTCTTTGCGTCTTCTCTTGGGTTGGACATCTGGGGCTCTTTTTCCACCAAGGAATCACATCCTTTAATTTACAGAGAGACCGGACCACTTTTGGTAAACCTTGGTTCTTCCCAACTCTTCTACTACTTACTTAAATACACAAATACTCGAATCACCAACTTTGAACACTAGAAATAAATTGAATATATTCAAAGAATCATAAAACAGTAGCAAGAAATCATCAACTTGGAAGTTTTATCTGTACCTCCTGCCAACTACTAGACAAAGCAATGAGAGATTGTCTTATAAGGAGAATGCAGCAGTTGTAATAAAGAAGGGCACAATAAAAGTGCATGCATAGTTCCAATATGATTAACTTTTAAAAAGTTTTCTTCATATACGCATACATGTTTGACTGTTTTGTTGTAATTATCAGCAAATGATTCCATTTTAAAACTTCATGTGTGTAGCAGGTAAAATACCGCAAGATGCATAGTAGATAGTTTCTTCGTTGTTAATGGATCCAATTGGTTTTGTAGTTGTTATCCAGAACACACCCGAAGTAGCAGATGCTTCATCAACTATAAACAATTAGCAAAAGTGGTTATTGGTTGGCTCAAGTTGCTTCTCTAGTGGATTCTCCTTTTAGATTATTATCTAATGTGTTTTTTTTTTTTTGTGTGTAAAATTTGGTGGCTAGAAGTAGAGCAAGACTAGCCACCAAACCCCTAAAGCATATCCAAGTCCATATGTCTTGTTTCTACCACCATTCTACCAACCACATATGGTCCCTTACTATATGCTGTAAGTTAAGTTATAAGCAAAAACAAAATGCGAATTTGTAACTGAAGACTGATTAAAAACAAACTCTTATGCATTAAACAACAACAAATATGGGGATATGAGTTTGATTATTCATGTAAATGTAAAATTAGAACTAAGAACAGAGTTGTAGCAAGAGGTATGGTATTATTCAAACAAAACTATGAAAAACCCTTACATGTATCAGTTTAAATACAGAAAAGACAAACACTATTCTGACAAAGAATGAGTTTAGTAATAATAACTTTAACTGAAAAAAGTACAAGACAGGAATGAATCAATGTCCGAAACTTTGTCTGTACAACCAACAAATTCCTACATAACTCAAAACAGAGCACATGAAAAAGATCTGATAGTCTAATTAAGCTTCCTCCGAGAAGTCAAACCGGGGCTTCTTCGTCGGCATGGGGCTCATCACTTCGTCGTCTCCGTTAACCGGCGAGAATTCAGGTACAGGAGGGATGTTTAGGTCGAACCCACGGTGACCAGTGCTGACGTGGCTGGTGGACCCCGCTCCTTCAGAGTTAGCCACGCTGCTGCTACTGTTATTATTATTGTTATTATTCCCTTCGTAGTGACACCGCTTGTGTCCACCGAGAGCTTGACCCGAAGGAAACGACTTGTGACAGATCGAGCAAACGTGCGACTTCCCACTTCCGGTCGTCACGGCGGATGTGGTTGTCGCCGTCGACGTCGATTGATCATCTCCTCCGCCGGATAGGGTCTGTGATAGGTTTTTTCTGTGACTCGCCTTGTGTCCGCCGAGAGCTTGGTAAGACGAGAACGACTTGTCGCAGACGCTGCACGTGTAGGTAGAAGACTTGTCAGCAACCGTCACCGGAGGAAGAGGAAGAGGAAGAGGGTTACGGTTGCTGCGGTCGCCGTCACGAGCGAGGAGCAAGAGACAGAAAGCGAGATACTCTTCTTCTGTGAGATTCTGGTGGTGGAAGTCAGATCTGGACCGTTTAGATCTTTTACCTTTGGTCCAGTGTTCGACGCCATGGAATCTTGAAGAATCTTCGAACAAAGGAGGAACTGGAGAAGCTAATCTCGGTGAGCTGATAGTCTCAAGAGCCATTAGTAGATTAGAATCTGAAGATCTTTCTGGTAAAAAAAAAGGAGAATTTAGAGAGGCTTTTGTGATGAACTGAACTTAAAATGCAAGAAGAGTTGTTTTTTTTGTTTGTTGAAGAAGAGATGAAAGAGTGTGTAAATATATAGTAGGTGAAGTGTGTGTGTGTGTGGAGAGGAAGTTGCGTGACAAGTGGTGGGAAAGTGTGAAGAGTGAAGGTGGCTATTAGATAATTACTTCTTTTCTTTTGTGTGAATTTATTTACATATGCGGACCAAAGACTTGCGAGTAAAGTTTCTCAATGTTTGTCTCTCTTTTTAGGTTAAAGGGAGAGTAACTTGGCCACCTCTGGTTGGACTTAGTACACGTGTGGAAAGAGTGGTGATGAGATAGAAAAGGAAGAGGTCGACTATAAAAGACTTTTTCTTCATTTACTTTTTGATGCCATGCCGCCTTGCAAATATTCTAGAGAGTCTCTTCTGTTTTATTATGTGGTCATAGTCATGGTCATCCTATGCTACACGTTTCGGTCTTTCTATTTATTTTCAAATCCCTTTTTTAGAAGATAGAAAGTTATAACTTATTAGTTGACCAAAAACAAAGAACAGTTATATCTACTAATTAACCAGTAATGATTTCAAAAGCTACCAGAATACTCTACAGACAAGATTCATTTCAAACGGATAAGTTCTAGTCGAGTCTAAATGGAAAATGTGGACTATATAGAAGTAGAGCTGGGAATTTGATTCAAAATCGTTGAGAGTTTCTTACTTAATGATCATCCTAGACTACACGTTTCGATTTTCATTATTTTCAAGAAAGATTGAAATAAAGTTCTTAACTTATATTTACTAGTTGACCAATAAAAGAACAGTTTAGCTACTAACCAATACTGATTTGAAAAGCATCTACATACAAGGTTAATTTGAAACGGACAATAGTTCTAGTTGAGTCTGAATGGAAAATATTGACTATATAGAAGCTTTGAACAGTATTGATATTGAAAAGGTAATGTTTAGGAACAAAAGAGAGTCTTGATACGGTGAATGAACAAACGTTTGAAGAAGAAGAAGAAGACTATTCCTAGTCTCGACGGTCAAAATCCAAAATAAGAATTAAAAGTATTTAAATCGAACGAACCAACTTGTTTGGTCCAACTTGTTTTTATGGAAACCAACTACATTTGACTTCACACAAAAGAACCATCTTCAACTTTTCCACACGCGGTGTATTTCAAACCGTCCGGTTTAATTGCTTTTATTTGACGCAAACATATAACCGGATCATGACGGCATTTGAGTGGTGGCTAAGATAAAGTCGGAAGATATGGTATAAGACTGGACCCCAAATTCACATTGAAATGCTGGAAACAACGGATAATGATCGACATATAAACTATACACTGCACATGACGTGTCACGTACTTTAACCTTTGATTATCCCATAAAAACGAATGGTTTTGTCACTGTGGAAGTGTCGGCCACATATTATTATGGTCACGTTTTGGTCATGCTATTATTTTTTTTTTCAGTTCTCTAAGGTCTATCGTAAAAGTTCCCCACTGAATCTATCATATATAATACTGTTGTGCGTTTTATTATATTGGAACTCAAAAAATTCACTACAGATTTTGTTACAAATGGAATTCATAAAAGAAAACATACATATATGAAGCATTTGAACATAGCTGCTATAAATTCTCTTTGGAGGGATGTTGAATTAATCATGTTATTTGAAATCTGAACTGTTTTTCTGGCAAAGAAATGGTTTTATAATTGATGATAACGCAGGTAAAAAGTTATGGTTTCACAAGTCTCGCAGTGGTAACTGGTATGCATCTCTGTTTTGGATGGTTTAGATCCAGGTTCGAACAGTTCATGACACTGACATGTCAGTGTTCGTGTATAAAGGAAAACTTGAAACTTGTGACTTGTGAGGCAGATATGAGATAATGCGATCGATGGAGAGAAACAAAAATGTGTGTTGTCGGCGTGTCATCATGCATGGGTCACGCATTGCCTTCTAAAAAAAAAACAAAACTCACACAAACTTCCAACCTCTAACATGTAAAAGGTGCCAAGGCAAATTTAAAAGTGATTCTCTTAACTCCACTATTTTTATGCGGTCGGTGTCTATCTTCTTTTGGGTTAAAAACGGAGATGGTAGAGAATTTTAGACGGTAGACAGTGTTGTTGGTTGGTTGTGCAGTGGACGTTAAATGATTAGTTTCATGTAGACATTATTTATTATGCAGGTGTATATGACACGCAGACACGGGTTGTATTTAGTGTATTTATTTATCATACGGGTTGTATTTATTAGTGTATGATGTACAGTAGTCTAACTCCACTGCAAGTAGGGCCTTGGAGGTTGTCCAAAAAAAAAATGTAGAGCTTGGAGTCAGTGGGGTTATTCTTTGGGCAATGCGCGTTGGGTTTAAATATAGAGAAAATTAGAGATTTACCCAAAAACGAAGCTCAAATTTATGGTTTATCCATTGATAGACGTTAGTGGTCCAAACCATATAATTACATTTGAAAATGCTCTTCTTCAACTGACACACTTTCTATTGGTTACAGAGAAGTTAGAGTTTACTAAATTTTAGTTAGCATTATCATTTTTGTCAACATATTTGCTAGATTTTTTTAATGCTAAAAATATTATCAATTAATAATATTTTTGAAATATAATATAAAAATATTATAATAGATGAAATAATTTAATATTAATATGATTGAAAACATAAATTACAATTGATTGCAAGATTTCAACATCTTTAAAATCTACAATTTGTTATAAATTTGATATTAGTGTTAGATTAATTTTTAGCGGTTAACTCATTTGTTAACTGATACATGTTTTGTTACCTGATAAATTTACTCAGTTCGAGAAAAAATTGAAACTTCGAGAATATTTATTTGTTAACATACAATATCTAACACATGTATTGACATCTACAAATTTGTTAATAACTAACACTTCTGTTAACAATTATGGTACATGTATTTGTTAACATATAAGACATCTGTTAACATCTACAAAATTTGTTAACAGTTAATGCCTCTATTAATACAACTGGTACATGTATTTGTTAACATCTAACACCGCAATATTTTCTATATATATTATTAACAATACATCTGTTAATGTTATATATAGCAAATAATAAATTGAAACCTCAAGATAAAAAATATTTCATCATGTAAAGAAAAGAACAAAAAAATTAGAAGAGAAAATGACAAAAAAAAGGTGATGAGAAAGTTTGAGGGTGAGAAAGAAGTCGAATCGAAGGAAAGAGAGAGAGATAGTCATGAGAGAGTGTCAGGAGAGGGAGTGGTGAGAGTAGGATTGTCATTATTTTGTTAATGTCATATCATGTGTAATATGCAAAATAGGGGGTTGATTTAGGGTGCCTGAACCAATAATCTCTTAAATATTTGGGTATGTTTAGCCCACTCATATATGGGGTCACCCTAATAAAGATTACTTCCTTTCTTATCAAAATGTTCTCTTCCTCATGTGCTTTTATGCATTTTCACATCGATTTTCGAGGACAAACTTCTTTCACATCACCACTATTACTATAAAACTAGGTAATAATTCGCGCGGAATGAGATTATTGATTTTATTTTTTAGGATAGAATATATTATGTATGTTTAATCATACGTTATACGAAATTTTCGATAGAGGTGTGTTTCTTATTTCTGAAGCGGAATCGAAACCAGAAACATTGGAATCGCATGAAATCGTCACAGAATCACGTTTTCAGAATTGTGATGTTTAGAAGCGTGATGGAAACACAGTTCATAGATAGAAGCGTGATAGTCATTGATCGAAAGCTTGACGGTAGTTGTATTATTGATGTTTAAAGAAGATGGAAATTTTCTTGTGGGCTTGCAAATTTTAATTGATTTATAACTCAATTTAACTCACTTTATTTTAAAAATCTTAATCCATAAATAACAAAAGAACTGAATACTAAAAATGTAAATATATTTCAATTCCAGGTTTCTGAATAATAATCTAGTTGTAATATATTTTTCATTTATTCGTTTTGCGTCATGTTATTTGTATTATCAGTTCGTGTGTATGAAATAATTAACTCCCGTAGTTTCTTTTATTTTATTAGTTCGAAGCAATTATATATAATTTACACATGTTATATTATATTTGTTTTTTGTAATTATATATATTTTTTATTTGAGTTATAGTATATGAATTTTGTACTGAATTTTCCTATTTAAAATATTTGTTCAGTATATTAACTTTGGTTTTATATATATATATATATGCTTTCAACACGTATTAGTTTCCTAGTTATTACTAAAATTGTGTTTTTGCGCTTTCTACCGCTTCCGCGTACCTACTTCTGTTTCCACGTAACATATGTTTAATCTAGATATCGGTTTGGTTTTAAGTTAGCTTGGTTTTTAATTTATTAAACTATAATTATTATTCTTAATCAATATTTATTCTGTTTATTCAGTTAAAATTCTTGAGGTTTTAGATTTTTTAATGATGACCAAAAACTATTATTATTTTTTTGGTTTCATGTTATATGAATTTTAAACAGTTTTGATATCAAACCAACGGTTTCATATTATAATTTTAAAAAGCATGAAAAATTAAATCAAATCTAGATAATAATTGAAGAAAAAGAAAATAAAATATTTTTAAAAAATCATTTCATTACAATTTGGTCGATGGTGAATGGAAACATTAAAAATAATATTTTAGCTTCCAAGAGAATAAGAATCCTCATTTGTACTGAAGATTTAGTTATATAGGTGCTCACGTTAATGTGCATATGTATGTAGGTTTGGACAAAATATCGGTAAATTTTGATTTTACTCATCATCCTTTTTGATTCGAACAAAAAATTGGATATTCGTAACTCTACGAAGAAAAGAAAATACTAATATGCAATATCCGTAAAAGACGGAACAAATCACAAATACTAATATTTTTATAAGTAGATATTTGATCCGATTTGTTATATGCTTATATATATACATATACTTAATGAAGTATATATAAATTGTATAAATTATATTCTGTATAAGTTTTACAATATTTGTACTTCCTAAATTTATTAATTAGTTATTATTATTCATAAAAGTAAATAACTTTTTTTGTAACAAAATTTTATTATTTAAGTTTTTTTTTTTTACAGATCGAAACAGATTAAAATATTTTTTTTCTGGGACACTATATATTTGAATGGCTACGAATCAAATAAAATTGGATAATTGATTATTCAGACAAAACATATTGGATCGTATACCTCCAAAACCTTGGATATCCGATTCGTATCCACTATTACATGTATATGTATGTAAACAAATGTATAAAAGTGGTTGAGAAATATATAAAAATACCCTAATTAATATTAAAAGAAATTTTTGTTCAAAATAAAATATGAAATATAATATCCTATTAAAATAAATTAAGTAAAAATAAAATAAGCCTAGATAATATTGAATTTGAAATTATTTTCCTATGTAAATTTTTTATTGAAAGAAATATAAAATAATATATAGTGTGAACGTATTTCTGTAGAAGTTGGCCGAAAATCTCTCTGCACGTGACACGTCAGAGTTCTCGATATCAAATCACTATAAAAATGACATGTAAAACATAATGTGAACGTATTAAATGATAATGTTTCTCTTTTAATATATATGAGAGATGGTCGTTTGAACACATGCAAAAGCAGGTTCTTTTAATGTGTAAATCAAAACTAAAATCTCTAGCTTAATCAAAAGGTAATTGTCGTTTTTTTTTTGAACTACAAAAGTAAATCTATTATATTAAAAGAGAAGTCATGACTCATTTCATGTGTGATTTTTTTTATTTGGACCACTAGCAAAAAAAGATTTATTAAATATATTTCATTTCTTTGTAACCACTTCAATCATAATATCTTTGATATCTTTTTATTTTAATATAAATATGTATTAATTCTTTTTAAAAAATCTGTTGAAAAGATGTTAGCAAGATCTTAACTTTAAAAATATTATATAAATATTTCACTAATTAATAACTTGAATAAAATTTCGAATTAGTAATGAAAATAATTATACATTAATATATATATATATATATGAAAACAGATTTTATTCTTTTTATCTATTTAATAATCATAAACTATCAAATTAAATGAAATTATTATAATAAAGTGAATGTCATAAAATTATATTAAATTAATAAATTAATCAATTTTATTTTCATAAATAGAAAATATTAATGTTAAAAATATATAATATATTGGCAGAACGGATTAACATTAGTAACTATAAATACATGTATAAAATTAACATATCTTAAACAAAACTTATATAATATCATATTATCTTTATAAACATAAAAAGTTTAATAAACGGCAATCTAACTTTGAAACTCAAATAATAATTTAGTATAAATTATATAAAATAATTTTCAAATATGATTTTTCATGCATATATTAATATTAATAATTAAATATAAAGTCAATTAGATAAATATATAATAAGAAATAATTGATATTAACGTACAAGCTATAAAACTATTGTGTTTGTAATAGTTATATAAACATTTAAACATATAACTAACATTATTAATGATATAAAACAATTATATATATATATATATATATGAAAACAAAACCTGCGCGGTTGCGCGGATCCAAATCTAGTAGTCATTAAAAACCAAGAGACCTATTTTTAAGGTGTTATTTGTGTTAGTTATTAATTAAAAGTGTCTTTGTTATGTCTTAGACTCAGTCAAGTTAGTTGTCGTAGAAATAGGTCTTAATGATTTTAGTTGTTTTGGTGAACGTTAAGGTCCGTTTATTTCGGTAGCTCTGTTTCTCTATGTAAGCCTTTATAAGGCACTTGTTATTTATCAATTGAAGTATCGTTTTGTAAAATCTCTAAGCAATCTTTTACAATTTGTGAAATAGCAATAAACAAAAACAAAATTAGTTTTGTAAGAGAGATTAGATAGAGATAGGGAGAAAGAGGGGAGAGAGAATGAAATTTTGGCTAGACTATTAATTTTGGTTTTTTTCATAGCTACTACATTCAATTTCACTATTCGTAACCCCAAAACCTTGCTCACGTGTGACAAAAAATGATCTGTTGTGTCATCAGTTTTGTCGTTCGATGTGTACTTATTGGTACGGGAAAGTAGAGTTCATTAAATGATTTGATGTTCTTGTTTGTTTCACTGAGGAACTCTAGTTTCTGTCTTCATAAAGAAACTCAAGGATAGAGGTGTGACAAGTGAGAATTCGAGATTGTAAAAGACGCACGACTCAAGCCATTTGAGATGATAACTTCAACTATGTACATCATTGAGAAAAGTCCACACTTCAATGACGGAAGGGATTGTTAACTGTTTGATTAAAATAGATACAAGTAAACCCTACTAAAGGTGTATTATAATCATTTATCACAATGATTTCCTCATTACTTGACTTTAACGTATAATGAAACCCTTATACGAATATTATAATCAGTTGACGGTTTCATTCGGATTGCAGGGATGTGTACATTTGTCTTCCACCAATTATAAAATACTAGTGTATAGTATTTATTCGTCGTATTCGAAGTTCAATTAATCTACCAAACATACTTTTGTACCTTTCAATTATCATACATCGGATCATATTATATATGTATCGGACCACGTCTACTGGTTAGTAACTATTTATTTTCCAGTTTAATTGAATATGAATATGAAAACATTCAGACTTTAAAGGAGACAAGAAAACAAGCAGTGATCATGCCACAACAATGTAGTTTCATTTTAAAGTATTTTATATAACATGCATGATATAATAACAATAGGCCGAAGAATCATTTCATTTGGTAGTTAAATAAAATGTGATCATCCAGTAAAGAGTATCAAAAACGATACATATGTTAACGATACATATGTTAACGACACATTCCATGAACCCGTGCGTATATGCACGGAACTCGAATGTTAAGAGCTAGGAGTAATATATTTAAGAAGGAATGAAACAGATAGGCGAATCCGTAAAATGCATTGTACATTAATCCGTCCTCTTAAGTTTGAAACTTGGGCACAACTTAACATATCTTCAAGCTGTGATTTTATTTTCTTCGATAAGTTTATTTTATGAAGAAGATTTTATGTGGGGATGATCTTAAGACAAACGAATGAGTTTGAATCTCATCTTGTCGGAATCTCCAACCCTATTTCTGTGCCGTCCTAATATTTTTAAATAATGTTTTATTTATCTTTTATCCGATGTACATACCTAACTTGACTTTATAACTTTTAAGACAATTTGCCTCCCAGCCATACCAAAAAGATAAGAAGCTCAGATAACTTTTTATAAATTATTTAACAGTCAACTATAATACATACAAATTAGCTCATTCTTTTGGCATGCCCATAACAAATGTTAACTAATTTATGCATATATATATCGTTGATAACGATGCATTTATATAAACATATGCTAGCATGTTGGATTTCATCTTATTTTCATCTAATAAATGTTGAGTTCATCTAGTAGACGGTATTTTAATGAATAAACTAAATACATAAAATGTTTCTGTATTAGGCTTATTTATACATCTCATTTCCCTGGTTTTGTGCTCTAATGGTTTAATCCAGCACAAAACCAAAAACATAGAAACACAAAACCAAAAACATAGAAAATGCACGGTAATATTATTTGCCTGAAAATGAGCAACGTATTAAATCATTAATGATGCACATATATTACCAATGATTATACTTTGACTTCTGGTTCCGTATTTTAAACTTACATGACAAACCACAACCTATGCAACGTATGTATTTTTAAGAAAAATATCTTAGCACTTAAAAAAAAAATATGAACCTCCTATATATTAATTGAGAAACATTTGAAAAGATATAACTGTAATTTTGTATTAATTAAAAGATAATCTTATTCTAGTTCAGTTTTTTTTGTCTTTTAATTCAATTTAGAAGAATTCTATAGCACCTTATATAATCTATAGCCTAAAATTTATAGTCTCTAACAATATAATATTTCGCAGAGTATAGTTGGTCATATATATCAAATATTTATTGTTCTGCAGGCTTTCTTTATATAAAATCTACGGAAGTACCTAATATGATTAAAATATATATATATATATGGCAATTAATGATTTTAAACAATAAAGATTTGATAAAAATTTGTATACTTTTTAACATTTTGTTTATTTTTTATTATTAAAATAAATTACACAATTTCATTAATTATTAATAAAAATCTAGATTTTTTTTTTTGTATGTTTTATTTCAAATTTTGCAAAATGAATATAAATTAGTAAAACTGTTAAAAGTCTCACATAAACTTTTTTGATCAAGGTTTAAATTTTTTCCTATATTAGGATACAATTATTATAAGAGCATATGAAGAAATAATTTTATTTTAATAGCTTTTATGTTAATATATATATATATACACACACACACATATATATATATATATATATCAATCGTTTAAATTAAACTATACATCGTATGAAAATACATACTAATATTTTGATATTTGCATTGAACATATATTGAAAATATTTTAATTTTAAATTATGTCATTTTTTTTTAAATGATTATAAATTATTGAAACTACTAAACATCTCACATTAAAAAAAATTCGTTGGTGTAAAATTTTGTTATACAAATATGCAAATAATCATAAAATCATACGAGTAGAAACTTCATTTAATAAATATATATATTAAAAGTGTGCTATATATCTATGTTAATATCATTTAAACTTAGTTACATATCATTTACGATGGATAAGATTGATTATTTTGATTTATTTACCATAATTGCGCATAAACAAGAGTGATCGTTAGATTTCTATCCACACACCAATTTATTACATAATAGTAACTGATTTTTTAGTTATTTAATATATATATATATACATATTATTTTATCATTTCATAATATGCAGAAAAACATAAAATAAATATAAAATATAAAGTACTTATTCTGCTAAAAGTGTAGATCTTAACCTAAGTATGTATCTCTTTAATTATTTTAAATCTTAAGATTATCTAAATCTTAGGTCAACAAAACAATAAAATGAGAATAAATTTAAAATTAATATTTATATCGAGTAATAATGGAAAATAAAAAAAACACAAAAAAAAATATTGAAGATAGATAGGATTGATACGTGAACGTAAATTTCTCATAACCATAGTTAATTTTAAAATTGCTAAATCATGATATAAAATCGAGCTGACATAGTTTCATTATAACCACATAGATCCGAGATTTTTTTACCTAAACATTAGGTTTTTTTTTGCGGTAAGTGATATTTTGACATTTAAAAAAATGAGAGTAGCTCATCAATAAAAAATTATGTAATTAACAAAAAGTTAAAAAAATTGTTCAAAAACCAAAATATTAATGCAATCAAGAATATAGATTTATTTTTTCATATACTATTTTTTAAATAATTTTATATAAATTTATCCTAGTTTAGTAAGTATACGAAAGTAAATGGATTTCTAATATTTAACCATAGTTAATTTTTAAATTGATAAATCATGATATACAACCGAGCTGACATAGTTTCATTATAACCACATACATCCGGGATTTTCTTACCTAGACATTAGGTTTTTTTTGCGGTAAGTGATATTTTGACATTTAAAAAAATGAGAGTAGCTCATCAATAAAAAATTATGTAATTAACAAAAAGTTAAAAAAAAATTTGTTTAAAAACCAAAATATTAATGCAATCAAGAATATATATTTATTTTTTCATATACTATTTTTAAAATAATTTTATATAAATTTATCCTAGTTTAGTAAGTATACGAAAGTAAATGGATTTCTAAGGGAGTATCCATTTGCTTAAAATTTTACTTTCACCCTCGTATGATGCTAAACTTTATGTACGCAGTTGACCTTGTATCTTAAAACAACAAAGTTGAGTAGAATAAAACATTCTAACTATTTACACGATAAATTATTGAAACACACAAATACAATCATCGATTCTAACATTTAAAAATATAAAAGGGGAAACAAAATTTACAAACGTAATAGTGCTATATTTGATTGGAGAGAAATGCGTACCGTGAAAATATTTCTCCATCAATTTACATTTCATTATCCATATTGTGTTCTTCTAAAGTGTAATTTATAAATATTTCAAAAATATAAATATATCTACGCAATTATCAGTATAACTTTGGTTCATTCTTACAAGTGAGTGTTTGTATGATTATATTCCATAACAATTTTTTTTTAAAGGACAAAAGAGCTCAGAGTTTCAACCAAATTGCTTATCGAAGCCGGATATATTATGCTGCGTCTTCTCCAAAAAGAAAAGAAAGAAATTAGCTAAGAGAGACCTACCGAACAATTAGTAATTTAAGGTTTAATACGGCATGGATTAACAAGTTTAATAAATTTTCTTGTTCTTTAAGTGTTGTTGATGTTGCGATAATGATCCAATTAATCGTGCATTGGCGTGGCTATATCTTTATTCGTCAGCTTCTCTTATGTGGCCAATCTAAAATTTCTCTCATTATTATACACTAATCTCTAACCATCTTATACATATATATGAGTGGCTGGTTATATAAAAAGAGAATATTTAATGTGTCGTGAAGGAACAAAGCTGTATTCATCTTTCATTGTCGACCCCACAAGTTGACTGATCGTGTTCATCATCATGCATGGCTTCACTTCATTTATCTAACGACGACTTGTTCACGACACAAATGATTGAAACAGTTTAAGAATCTCTTGATTTCTCATCATCATCACCAAATCTCCTTCAATTGAAATATTCTCTTCATCATCATCAAGTACATCTCCAACCTATATATATATATATATATATAGCTGCACAAGAACACGAATTATTATAGCAACAAACAAAAAAGAAAAAAAAAAGCAAGAAGGAGGAAGACAAGAGTTAAAGGTTAGAGCGATGGATGTTTTTGTTGATGGTGAACTGGAGTCTCTCTTGGGTATGTTCAACTTTGACCAATGTTCATCATCTAAGGAGGAGAGACCACGAGATGAGATGCTTGGCTTCGCTAGCCTTTACAATGATCATCTTCATCATCATCAGAACAGTCTCCTACCTTCTGATCATCATGCTCTCCTAACTTCTGATATGTACCCATTTGCCGCAATGAAGGGAGGGAATCTTCCGACCATGCCTGATTCTTGGGATCAAAATCAACTCCAAGAAACGGCTACGCTTAAGAGGAAACTACTTAACCTCGAGAATCAACACAATACTAACTCTAACTGTGACGTCACAAGACAAGTAAGTACAAGATCATTTAATGTATATGACGGTTACTTTAATTTTATTTGTTATTACAACGCAATAAACTAAATACATCATTATTAACGGGATGTAGGAGCTTGTCAAAGCCAAGAAAAAGCAGAGGGTAAGCCAGGAAAGCAATACAGCCGAGGAAAGCAACACTAACTGGAGAGATGGTCAGAGCCAAAGCAACAGTTCAGATGATGAAAAGGCTTCGGTCACAAGTGTTAAAGGCAAGACAAGAGCCACCAAAGGGACAGCTACTGATCCTCAAAGCCTTTATGCTCGGGTAAGGGGAAACGTGTGAAAATTTCTGCGTTCACAATAAATAAAAGTTTTATTAATTATATATGGTATTGGCTTTTGCAGAAACGAAGAGAGAAGATTAACGAGAGACTCAAGACACTGCAAAACCTTGTACCGAACGGGACAAAAGTCGACATAAGCACGATGCTTGAAGAAGCGGTCCATTACGTGAAGTTCTTGCAGCTTCAAATCAAGGTATGCAACTTATTAGGGTTTTGTTTATGTTAGTCTTTATAACACATCTATATATGTTGTAACTAACCAAATGCATATGTTCTAAATGTAGTTGTTAAGCTCGGATGATCTATGGATGTACGCACCGTTGGCTTACAATGGACTGGACATGGGATTCCATCACAACCTTTTGTCTCGGCTTATGTGAAGAACTTACAAAAAGTTACAATCTAATTGTAAAGAAACCGATTTAGAACATATGAATCCCTTTAATTTGGCCCTACCAGAGTGGTCTACTTTCGGAACGTACCACTTTCTCTTGTTGTTCATTCTGATATTTTTGTTATTATTTTAACTTCTTTCTGTCTTTTTCTTCTTTATGGTTCTAAGAACTTAAGTACTTTTTCTAATGTAACTATGTCATTACTATATGAAAAGGTCAACAAGGACTTAATAAGATAACCGTCTTTTGTCTTTTGCTAATAAAAGTCTATACATTTGAAAACAGAGATAATGATGTGATTGTTTGGGTTTTAATTTAATATTTTAGTTTTATGTATTTTAAATCACTAATATTAACCAATCATAGTATAGTTTTATTTTTTAAATTAAAATCTAGCTACATCATCTAAATTTCTTTTTTTTTTCCTGTTTGTTCATGTTTTTTTAAACAACTATTAATATTTTTTTTTAAAAAGTTGTAGTAACATTCTACAGCAAAATCACATACATCTACAACAATTAAACTATAGAGTAAAGTCTACGGCTAAACTTCTATATCTATATCTATGTCTATATCTATATCTATATTACAACCAATCATCTCCAATATAGTTGTAAGTATTCAGCTGACAAAACCTTTTACACCGATAAAAATTTAATTATTTTTGCAGAGGAAGCAAAACGAGAGACGCCATGCTAAAGTCTTTTGTTACAAAAATCAAATATATCAAAGTCTTCATTTCTACATTAAAGTACAATGATAATCGTTCTTTGAGTTTTAGAGAGATAAAATAATTGATGAACAATCCACATCTGTTTTAGATGTGGAGAGGAACTAGAAACAACATCCGAGTGATGATCTAATGTCATATCTGACATGAAATATGATCACTACTACCCTCCATCCCCAAGTACCGGTACTTGCTTGCAGGATCATAATACAAAAAATATCATTTTTTTCAGAATCTTCTCAAAGCAATATGCTTTAGTATCCCTCTCTTTCTAAGGAGAATTTGGAAATCCTTTAAGGCTAATGTATATGAAAAAATTAGTGAAGTATATACCATAATACCAAACATAATTAATATATTTCACATTGCGAGGAAGCACATATGATTCAAATACCTAAGGAATCAAAGTTGGCTGATTTTTCCAACAAAAGAACTAGAATACTAGTTTCTAATCAGCGCAACCGCGTGGGTGTTTGTTTTGAGTTTTGAATATATAAATATTTATTTTAATTTATTGGTGGTATACATTTATAACATTAATCATATATTTAAATGTTTATATTACTTTTTCAAATAAAATAATTTTATAATTTACATGTTGTAATTAATGAACTGTTTAAATCATCACGTATATTTGTCACTTCTCATTATATATTTATTTTATTGTATTTATTATTAAACTAATTAATATATGCATGAAACAACATATTTGAAAATTGTTTTATATTTAATTGATATTAAATTGATATTAAATTTGGAGCCGTCCTTCAAAGGTGGATTTACTTTTAGCAATACTTTTTAATTTATTATTATTATTATTATATAATAGATAAAATATAATATAATATTATTTCTTATTTTATAAACGATAACTGAATATATTAATGCATAATAATAGTTCATTACTAATAAAAAAATTAGTGAATTATTTACATAGATTTTTGAAATTAAGATATTGTTAAATTATGTTTTCAACAGGGTTTTTTAGAATTTATATATATAATGATGAATTTAGTGAAACAATTTACAGATAATATATATATATATATAAACTAATGATGAAATTTAGTGAAAAGATTTACTGATAATTTTTTTAAAATAATATATTGACAGAATCTTTTGAAACAATTTTTTTTTAAAAAAATTTAATATTAATATTTAAAATCAAAAGATATAAAAAGATATTATGATAAGTTGATAATAATCGACCACGCCTTCAAAGTACACTGGGCGGCCGAACTTTTCACAACACTGTGTGACCACGCCTTCAAAGTACAATGGGATGGGGAAGTGTTAGACCACCCGCAATGGGGGATTTAACCAAATCCTTAGCACGTATTCTCAGGTAAATTAGATTTAAATAATAGTATTTAATTTGCATATATTAAGAAAGAGTCCTTAACTAAGGCATTTAAGAGCACACGCAATGGTGTTACCTTTAAGGAGTCCGTAAGTTTTGATTTTTTAATTATTATTATTTTTCAGTTAAAAAAAATCTAACCAATCGCGGGCCGACACGTGTCGTGGGGACTCGCAAATTGTGCAAGGATTCGCTAAGGACCAGTCCTTAATTAGAGACTTTTAAGGATTAATCCTTAACTTTTTATAGGGTCCGCTGATTATTTAATTATTTTTCCCTAAAGATTCCCCTTGAGGACTCCCCATTGCAGATGCTCTAATGATTTGATCATTAATGATGTGGCAACGCCTGATTGTTAAAATTTTTAATTTAAAAAAAAAAATTAGACCGTAAGATCTAAACCCTAACCCCTAAATCCCATAACTCTAAACCTTAAGTTTAGATGAATTAACCCAAGGAACTAGATTTTGACCCGCGCTTAAGAAGCGCGGGTTATAATTTGGTTGTAACAAAATGTATCAAATGATTCTATTTTTATTATATGATAGTTTTATATTTGAAATTTGATGTATATTTAACGTTTTAGTAGGATCTTTTCATTGAGTTTTACATAACCGAGTTAGTTTGTGGTTAAACAGAGAATCAAAAAAATAAGTATTGTGAGAGTATGAAAAATTAAAACACATATTACATTTTGACCCGCGCTTGGATGGGTCCTTGGCCGAGACACTGAAACACATATCAGATTTTGACCCGCGATACTTATGCTGAATTGATCTGTATGATCCACCAGCGGCAAACACACTGAAACGATCAATGTTCTTCCATACTCCAACACGAATATTTTTTGCCAATTCAGGAATGTATGCCTTGTTACACGAGGCATGGATCTTAGTTTCCTATATATAAAAAAAGAAAACATTATCATTTAGGTTAAACTTTTACAAAACGAAGATATTTAAATCATAAATCTATACAAAACGATAAACTTACATTTGCATCACAAAGGATTAGTTCCATGGTCTCCCCTATGTCTTTCATGAAATGTCTCTATGTATGAAGGATTTTGACTTGGATGCAACATGAAGTCTTCCTCGGTTTTATATCGCTCAAGAAAGACAACTGCAAATTATTCGTCATTTTTGTTTTAGTTTTTTCAACGAATGATAAATATAGTGATTAAGAGAGGCTATATTTATAATAGGTAGGGACGATATAAATTTAGGTTACACAAATGTAGGGAAGAATATGTAGACGATTTGAAAAAATATCTCTTTCGATTATAAGGAATATTTTTTGAAATTATTTTGAATTAGTTAAGAAGTTTAAAGTTTTACAGTTAATGGTAATACCACTACGGTAAGTTGCCAAAATTTATGGAGTCCAAAATTGGATGGGTCCATGGCCTATAGTAAATTTGAAAAATCAATACTATTGAAAATGCCCAAAATTGTATTACAAATTTGTAGTTAAATCCAATAAATATGTTAATCGAATTATATAGTTTATTTATGTTAGTTAAAATAATTACATTTATGATTTTTGAACAATAAAAATAATATTTAATTTTGACCCGCGCTTCTTATATAGTTTATTTATGTTAGTTAAAATAATTACATCTATGATTTTCAATAAAAATAATATTCAATTTTGACCCGCGCTTCTTATATAGTTTATTTATGTTAGTTAAAATAATTACATCTATGATTTTTGAACAATAAAAATAATGTTCAATTTTAACCCGCGCTTAAGAAGGGCGGGTATTTTTTTGTTGACCATAAAATAAAATATTAAATTAATTTATGAGAGTCAAAGGTAACTCAAAAATAATTTTTTTTATAAGAGTCAAAGATAACTCCAAGTATATAAGGAAGAATTTAAATATTGCAAGAATCTGGAGTAACAAATGAGATTTGTTACTCCAAGTATCTCATTTTCTTTTTCAATATGCAGCAAATATAGTATAAATTGATTTTCGTTTATTATATCATAGTATATTGATCTGTTTTATACAACACTATGTATTTTTCATATAAATAAATCAGTCAATAAATCGTCAAGAAAAAGCAAATATTATTTAAAATGAAAATTATTGGGTGAAACAAAAACACGATTTTGATTCAGCCAGGATTAACGCGCGTGTATATTGATCATAGTATATTGATATGTTTTCGTTTATTATATCATAGTATATTGATTTGTTTTTTCTTGACGATTTATTGACTGATTTATTTATATGAAAAATATATAGTGTTGTATAAAACAGATCAATATACTATGATATAATAAATGAAATCGATTTATACTAAAATGAAAATTATTGGGTGAAAACAAAACGCGATTTTGATTCTGCCAAGATTAACGCTCGAGTATATTGATCATAGTATATTGATCTGTTTTCGTTTATTATATCATAGTATATTGATCTGTTTTTTCTTGACGATTTATTGACTGATTTATTTATATGAAAAATATATAGTGTTGTATAAAACAGATCAATATACTATGATATAATAAACGAAAATCGATTTATACTAAAATGAAAATTATTGGGTGAAAACAAAACGCGATTTTGATTCAGCCAGGATTAACGCTCGAGAATCATCATTACGCAATTGTCAAAACATAACTAAAAACATTATTTCTAAACAAACATAATCCTAAAACGGATCGATGGAGAATCATCATTACCTCTGCGATTTTGTTTCAGCCAGGGTTAACGCTCGAGAATCATCACTACCTCTGCGATTATAAATAAGTTTTATAATTTAGTTTATACTATTATAAAGTGAAAACATTTTTGTTGAAGAAGATACATACCGTTGTTTAAATTCATTTGTCTCTGGTATTTCATAATTAACAAACATCTGACTTACGTCATAAGCATTTGAGATTTGGACCTCACTTATAACCAAAAATAAATCATAAGCATTTGAATAATTTCTTTTGCCAATCGAGGAATGTATGTCTTGTTACACGATACATGGATCTTACTTCCCTATATAAACATAAAACATTATCATTTAGGTTAAAATTTAATGAAATGAAGATATCTAAATCAAAAATCTATACAAAACGATAAACTTCCATTTGCTTCACAAAAGATTAGTTCCATGGTCTCCCCTATATTTTTCATGAAATGTCTCCATGTATGAAGGATTTTGACTTGGATGCGACATGCAGTCTTCTCGGTTTTATATCGCTCAAGAAAGAATACTATATTCACCATTTTTGTTTTAGGTTTTTCAAGGAATGATGAATATAGTGGTTCAGAGAGGCTATATTTATAATAGGTAGGGATGATATACATTTAGGTTACGCAAATGTAGGACATAATATTTAGACGATTTTTAAAAATATCTATTTCGAGAAATAATGAAAATTTCTTGAAGATATTTTGAATTAGATAGGAAGTTTAAATTTTAATAGTTAATGGTAATCCAACTACGGTAAGTCACCGAAATTTATGGAATCCAACCAAAGAATAACTAACCACGATATTGATTGTGGTGAATCTATAAACTTGTAGATGAAGCAATTTATTTATTTGAGTATGAAGATAATTATAGAAAATAGTTTTTATAATATTTTCTTAACAAAAAGTATCTCGTCCATTAAATGTCACAATGAGAATGATAATATATCGACATATGAAGAAAAGTTAATACGAAAATATTTGAAATTATCTTGCATATAATTATTCTATAAGAATCTTAATATATTATTTAAATATTTTCAAAATCAGATATCAAAGTTATTAATAAGATATTTTCTAATACTGCATTTTGACAATATCTTTTAATATCTTTTTCTGTAAAATATAAATATTTATTCTCTGATATTCATTTTAAATAACAAAATGTAATTACTTTTAAATATTATTACAATTAATTTTAATTCATTTGGATTTATTAAATAAGACATACGATTACTATAATATTTATAAATACATTATTCATATTCATAATTAAATTACTACAATAAATAATATATTTATATATAACTGAATTAAAATTATTTTATAATTTATAAATTAAAAGAATTACATATTCATGAAAACATATATTCATAGAGTTTACAACATACTTCAATTTATTAATCCAAATTATTAAAATACATATTAAAAGAATAAAAAATATAATATCTAAATTACTCTATTAAAATATAATTTAATATATTTTTATTTGATAAAAAATATTAATTTTTGTTGATATTATTATACAGTGTATTGAATTATATATTATGATTTACAATTACACTTTTTTATAACTATGTAAACATTTATAAGTATGAGAGCAGCTGAACGCCATATAATTAATTTATATTATAATAAATATTTATGTAGTTGATGGAAATTGTGTAATATAACGTTTATAAGACAATATAAATGTATGAAATATAATATGGAATATGGTTAGAGTAATTAATGGGAAGAAAAAGAATAAATCGGGTATATTTAATATGTGATATGATTTGTAACAATTGATATATATATATATATATATATATATATATATAGATGTAAGACAAAAAAATAAATTACCAAAATATCATTAATGAGGTTGCAGACAACTTCCATCAGTCGATTTTTCAAGGATGCATTTACTTTTAATAGTATATATATATATAAATGTGTTTTTACACTCTTTAATAAAGTTTACTAGATTTTGACCCGCGCTTCGGAAGCGCGGGTATGTTTCATGTGACATTTATTTTTTATTTTAACAAATGTGTTTTTATATAAAATGTATACCAAGTGTGTTAATGATTTTAGTTAGAAGTTGATTTTTTTATGTTTACGTTAATTTTTAATCTATACAAAATGTTTGTATTGTCAAAATGCTGTTTTTTTTCCTTTTTAATCTATGTAATTGGTAATTTTTATAAATTATATTAATTTGAATTAGATTATACAATTTTTTTGATTCTTATGTTAATTTAATCTATTTTTTGGTAATTTTCATAAATTATATTAATTAGAATTAGTTACAGTTATGAATTTTACCAAACTTAATAATAAAATTTGAATACAAATAATATATATAAATTATTTGTACCAAACTTAATAATAGGCTGTAAAATTTAATATGAATTTCAATCCATAATAATTTTAAGGACCCAATATTTTTAAAACCTTAACAGATAATGGGCCAAATCTGGGAAACATACGATGGGCCTATTTGATT
>CAKOAT010519598.1:540417-585225 GCA_932364175.1 Eruca vesicaria subsp. sativa
GTTTGATTAAAGTTTAGGGTATATGGTTACTAAATAGAATTGTAAATATCAATAGGGTTACTAAATAGGGTTTGAAGCCATTTTGTTTTAAAAACAGAATTGTAAATATGAATTAAGTATTGATGTTCGAAGCCCATTTCGTTTGGGCTTTGCTGTTTGAAGTTATTTGTTATTTTCAGCCCACGATTTCGTTTAAAAAGGAAGTGAAATGAAATGTTTTGTAATTTCATAGAAAGTTCAGGGGCATAAACCAAAACAGTCATCTGCTTTAATAGTATAGATTTTGGTAATTTTTTTCCTTCTAGGCTATATTTGTGACAAAAACCTTTTTCTACTTTTCTAAGTCATTTTCTCATAAAAAAATTATTTTCACATGTTTTAAAATTTAATATGTTTTTCTAAGAATTCCATAATGGATAACACCATTTGAAGAACATTTGTGATTAGAATCCTTAACTATTCAAAAAAACAATTACTATATTGCAAAGTACTCCAATGGTGGGTAACATCATTGTAGGTGCTCTTATACTAGAACTTTACCAAAATGAGCACAATATAAAGTATATCACAACGTGGCACTAATAATATAATATAATACTAGATTTTGACCCGCGTTTGAGAAGCGTGGGTTCTGTTTTGGTTGTAATAAAATGTATCAAATGATTCGATTTCTGTTATATGATAGTTTTATATGTAAAATTTGATGTATATTTAATCTTTTAGTAGGGTCTTTTCATTGAGTTTTCCATAACCGAGACAATTTTTGGTTGAACCGAGAATCAGAAAAATTTAGTGTTGTGAGAGTGAAGAATTAAAACAGATATTAGATTGAAACCAAAATCGGATGGGTCCATGGCCCATAGTAAATTTGAAAAATCAATACTATTGACAAGACCTTAAATTGTATTACAAATTTGTAGTTAAATCCAATAAATATGTTAATTGAATTATATAGTTTATTTATGTTAGTTAAAATAATTACATCTATGATTTTTGAAAAATAAAAATAAAAATCAAATTCCAACTAAGTAGTAAAATAGTAACATATATGATTCAAAATAATATAGTTTGAAAAAAAAAATTCTGAAGATATACTATGATTTTAACATGTAAAATCATACTATAAAATCATGTAAAATCAAAAATATTAAAACTAGTAAATAAACAAATTACTTATCCGATAGATTAAACAATCTAATGCATAGATACTTTCAAAAATGGATGATTAAGCTATCATATTATTATATTTGATTTTGATCCGCGCTTGAGAATGTGGATAAATACTCTCTCCCATTCAAATTTCTAACGGTTCTGGAACGTGGATAAACCTTCTTGTTGTTACAACTTAAACAACCAAAATAATTTCATCCATAAATAAACAATCAAAGAGATGCAAACTTTCATATTTGTATAGTTTTTGAAAATGAAATACCTCAGATGTTTCAAGTAACTCCTGAAGATTCTTTTGAGAATTATGCATCCATTTATCTCGCTTTATCTGCAACCTAAGCTTATTCTCGTTTGATTTAGCCAGGATTAACGCTTGAGAATCATCATTACCTCTGCGATTATAAATACGTTTTATAATTTAATCTATACTATTAAAAGTGAAAACATTTTTATTGAAGAAGATAAGTACCGTTGTTTAAATTCATCTACCTCTCGTATTTCAGGATTAAAAAACATCTGCCTTACATCATAAACGTTTGAGATTTGGACATCACTTATAACCAAAAATAAATCATAAGCACTTGAGTAATTTATTCTGACATAAAACAAAAAAATGAAGGAATGCTAAAAACATTGAGTTAGTAGAAACATATTTCCAACTATATAAACAATGGTCATTTAGTACAACATCGAAACATAAGTTTTCATTTTCAAAGAATACCTATATATTGCCCAATCTTAACAAATCGTAGAAGACATATCACCATGCCTTCTGTTTCTTGGCTAGCTGTATGAAGATTCTCAGCAAATTTACTCCAAAGACAAGCAAGTTAATCTCTGACCACTAATAGAATTGCATATCAAGTTATAAATCATTATGTTTATAGGTCTATATCTTTTAAATCAAATATATAAAACTTACGAAATGTACACGAGACTAAACTCTAACTTATTCCTTTGTTTCCCACCACTACACCCTATGGTTTGTAGATCACCCAAGTCTTGAATTTCTCCAAAAACATCTAGATAAAAATATACTCATGTTAGATAAATACATAACAATGGGGATGATTTATAAAAATGGGAGAAAACTGACCAATAAGGAAGTTTGAATCTGTGATACTTTCTATGGTTTTGAAATCAACTAGATCAAGAAACATGTTGTCATCACGGTGTGTAGAATTGGTGATTTTGGTGGTGCCAATTAAAGCTATGCGATACTTATGCTGAGTTGATCTGTATGCTCCACCAGTGGCAGACACACTAAAACGATCAATGTTCCTCCATACTCCAACACGAATATGTTTTGCTAATTCAGGAATGTATGTCTTGTTACACGAGGTATGAATCTTAGTTCTCTATATAAACAAAAAAACATTGTCATTTAGGTTAAACTTTTACGAAATGAAGATATCTAAATCATAAATCTATATAAAACGATAAACTTACATTTGCGTCACAATGGATTAGTTCCATGGTCCCCCCTATGTCTTTCACGAAATGTCTCCATGTATGAAGTATTTTGACTTGGATGTGACATGCAGTCTTCCTCGGTTTTATATCGCTCAAGAAAGACAACTACAAATTATTCGCCATTTTTGTTTTTAGGTTTTTCAAGGAATAATGAATATAGTGGTTAAGAGAAGCTATATTTATAATGGGTAGGGACGATATACATTTAGCTTAAGCAAATGCATGGCAAAATATTAAGGCGATTTTAAAAAATATCTCTTTTGAGAAATAAAGAATATTTTGTTTAAGATATTTTGAATTAGATAGAAAGTTTAAAGTTTAACAATTAATGGTAATCCAACTACGGTAAGTTACCAAAATTTATGGAATCCAACCAAAGAATAACTAACCACGATATTGATTGTGGTTAATCTATAAACTTGTAAATGAAACAATTTATTTATTTTAGTAGGAAGATAATTATAGAAAATATGTTTACCAATATTTTCTTAACGAAACGTATCTCGTCCATTAAATGTCACCATGAGAATGATGATATATCGACATATGAAGAAAAAAAACATGAAATGAAGGGCATTTGGATGGATTATCCATTCTCAAATGTCTTGAAATAGAGAAAAAACATGAAATGAATGACATTTGAATGGATTCTCAATTCTCAAATGTCGTGAAATGGTTTTGAGGTATGAAATGAATGATAGAAGTAGTGAGAGATTAAAAATGTTTGATATAGGAAAATAAATCATGAAAATGTCGATATAGACAATATATTATATAACACATTAACAAATGTCTACAACTATAACATAATATTAATACATGTAATATAAAGTGTAGTATGAGTTTATATCATATAATCTTTGAAATATAAGGTTAGTACATTTATATGAAAATCTTAATATATGAAATATAGCATCATATCATCAATATATGATGCATATACCAAAAAATGTCAACCAAAAAATTATAATATTGAAAATCTATAGATTGAAATTGTGTAATATAAGGTCTACAATCAACTACACTGGCTTACAAAGTGTAGGCCAGTGTAGTGTGAGTTTATATCATATAGTCTTTGAAATATAAGGTGTAGTACAACTATATGAAAATCTTATTATATGAAATATAACATCATATCATGGTTAGAGTAGTATGAGTTTATAAAGTATAGTCTTTGAAATATAAGGTGTAATATAACTATATTAATATATTAATATATGAAATATAGCATTATATCATCGATATATGATGCATATACCAAAAAATGTCAAACAAAAATTTATAATGTTGGAAATCTATAGACTAAAATCGTGTAATATAAGTTATATAACACAATATAAATGTATGAAATATAATATGAAATATGGTTAGAGTAATTAATAGAAAAAGAGAGAATAAATCGGGCATATATAATATATGATATGATTTGTAACAATTAATATATATATATATATATATATATATATAGATATAAGGCCAAAAAATAAATTACCAAAATGCTTTAATGAGTTTGCAGACAATTTCCATCAGTTAATTTTTTAAGGATGCCTTCACTTTTAATAGTATAGATATGTGCTTGTAATTTCCTACTTTAATCTGTTTTGTATAAGAAGATGTATGCATCTTACATGGACATACCTAATGCTTGTTTTTCCTGTGTGTGTTGTATTGTAATTAGACCGTATTTCCTTTTTAAATATAAAGTTCATTAAAAGATGAAGCAACATATTTTGTAAGAGTCATGGTTATAGAATGATATATTATTATTAAGCTATATTATTAGTAATAAATAAATAGTAATTGATTTTTAAATGAAGGTTTTTTTAAAAAAAATCACACGTGAATTGAGATTATGACTTTTGTTTTAATATATAAGATTAGAATACATTTAAACGGTTTAAGACACATTGATTCGGTTCGATTTGGTTTGATTCGGTTCGATTTGGTTTGATTCGGTTCGATTTGGTTTGATTCGGTTCGATTTGGTTTGATTCGGTTTGATTCGGTTCAAAGAAAAATCAATCTCCGTCTAGTAAAAACCAGACTGTGTATCGTGACCCTCTCCGCGACAAAGAGGGTCTTAAAACATTAAGAAAGAGGGCAGTGAACACAAATCTCTCTCTAATCTCTCTTTGATGCCATGGCTTGCGCTGAGCAGCCTCTCAAGAAGCGTCGTCTGTATGATACAGTCCCTGAATCGGATCCTCCTCCACCGCCACCGCCACCGCAACTAGAATCCCCATCCACTTCTACGCCCGCGAGCTCGATCCCCGCTCCGGTAACGCCGCCGCCTCCATCTCAGGAGGAGATTCAAACGAGAAGCAGAAACAGAGAAGAGATTCGAAGAGTGCATGAGAGCTATAAGCGTCTCAAATCTTGTATCGGCCAGAGAGATGGCAGCCGCTATGCGGCTCTTGAGCAAGCCTATCGATCCCTAATCTCCTCCTCTAAAGGTTCGTTTTTTTTTTTAATTGAATTGCGTGAAGATTAGGGTTTAGGAGACGAAATATCTTAGCTTTAAAATTACTTCACTATAATCAGTTTGCCCTTTTACATTATGACTTTTGTGTCTGAACTGTTGGTTATTCTCTCTGCTACATGCAAATGTGAATTCAAAGTTTAATCCTTTAACTTATATAATGTTCTTAGTTTTCTGTTTCTGTAGTTATGATATTACAAAAGGTTCTGTTTTAGATTATCGTGGCTGGAATTAGATTTCTCAACCATTCTCGAAGCTTGATAAAGCCATGTATATGTTTGGTTGTGTCATCTCTCATTTGATGTCACACTTCTCTAGATTCCTTATGCATGCGCCGTAAAGTCTCAGTAGTTGGGGCTATATACGTTTCTCAAGAAAGCCTGCTCCTATGGGGTTCATTTTATTGTTCTGTTCAGATGTAAGGTGTGGTGTGTAGTTGTGTGGAAACCCTTCTATGAGAGAAAAAAATCTAGCTCAACGGATGGTAGTTACAAAACTTAGTGTTCTTAAAGTAGAATTTGCACTATCTAGTACACCTCCTAGTGTCATTTGCTGTAAAGGAATAGAAGCGGTATAGTGAATTTTACTGTAGTGATGATTTAGTTAGTTACTGTTGCTTGCAGGTTGTACTAGCGTTCAGCGCCTTGTGGCTGATCTTGTTCCTCGGTATGCACTGTACTGCCCTACTGCTATCGGTGATGCAGTGCAAGCTGTCATCGACATGCATAACTTCAGCTTGGAACCGTTAAAGACAGGCCAAGACGCTGATGGTGTTGCTTTTCAAACTGCTAAAGCCTGCATATTTGGTCTGGTTGACTTATGTTCTGCCGCTTCTTCAAACAGGACATCATCACCAGGGGCTCGGGATATCTGCTCTGCTGTTTTTAGAAGTGTGTTAACCTTCTTTGTTCTATCCTTTGAGGGTAAAGAAATCTTCCAGATAGTTGATAAGAGCGATTTGAAGGTGCAAGATCCTAATGAAGTTTTTTCCCAGCTGATGCAAAAACTTTCAGATGCAGACTCCTTACCTTTGATCAAACTATCCCAGTTTCGTGTTTTAGCTTTGCTCAAAGTATTCTTCAACTTCCCTAAAAATTCAATTGTCACTTGTTTTGGATTCTTCAATTCGTCATCAACGGACGATGTAGCCACGGGGAAGTATCTTATTACCAATATGACAGAAACGTTTAATGATATGGATGCCGCTAGTAATGAACCTGAACCAGATGAGAATTCTGGTCAGACAGGTTCTAACAAAATAGAGGCTACTGGCAAGAATGCGGAAGGGTTGAACGGGATCCAAGAAGCATCACACAGTGTTAAGAGCTGCTTGTTAGGAATGGTAATACTCTGAGTAGTGTAGAATCAATCTTAAATTTCATTTTCTTTTTGTTATTGACTTGCTGTTATTTCCCGTCTTGAGCATTAACCATGTCACTCATGTCACTCATGTTATTTGCTTGACTATAGTGTAATGGGTGTGTATTGCTAAAAATCTAATAGTTTCAAGAATCATTCATGCAGGTTCTTGGGAAGAGTCCCTCCATTGGTAGGTGGGCCTACTTTAAGTATAAGAATATATGCAGCCTGTCATCCTTCATAGATATATCCAGTGATATTCCTTCTCTAGAGGCAATGTTTGGACTTGCCGGAAAAGATATCAAGTTAGACGATTATCAAATGGAGAGTGACGATGATGATTGCGGAAAATTTTCAGCTTCACATGTTAAACCTCACAGTTCTACAGAAAATGATGTCCGCTCTAGTGCTGGATCGGTTTATGATGCTGGAGGTTCACGATCTATGGAATTTGAGACTGCTGACCAGAGAGACTTGTCATGCGGTAGATCTTCGGTCCCAAGGGGATTAATAAATCATCATACACCATCTCCTTCCGCAAGAGTGCCTTCAGACTTAAGGAGTAACTCTGCAGATGGTAGGAACAATTTTCTTGTTGGAGGATCACCTGCTATTCAAGCAGCGCCCCGTGGACCGTCATCAGGGAAAATTCTTTGGTATTTGGACGGAGACCCCACTGCTTATGACATTTTTCCCGCTTCGGGCCAGCTGTGGTTAGGGTATTTAGGACCAGAAGAAACTGAAGGTCATCTAAGGTTTCAGCTTGATAGGTACGGTCCAGTGGACCGTTTCTTTTTTGATCCAGTGAAAGGCTTTGCGCTAGCTGAATATAGAAGTATAATTGATGCAATCAGAGCACGAGAATATCTGCGAGCCGAATTTCCTTGGCGCATTAAATTTATGGATATAGGAGTTGGTGCAAGGGGGTCTTTCAACGGGGTAGCATATGGTTATTGTACTCATTTGTATATAGGAAGCATCTCTAGCCAGTGGGAGAGGGATGAAATTGTCCATGAGTCACGTCAAGCCCTTTATAAGGGACCTCGCATGGTGACTGACCTGTACTATGAACATGCCCTTTTGATGGAGTTTGATACACCTGATGATGCTGCCGTTGTCATGGCTCATCTCAGGTTTTATCGTGGAGAAAAGAGTAAATTTCACATGGCATCAGTCAACCGTCCTCTTCCTCATGAAGGTGGAGTAAGGTTTGTCTCTCTTCTTCCAAGCTATGATTTCTTTGATGACTTTAAATTGTTGACGTTTTTAGTGATAAGTATCTGTAAAAGATTTTTTTTTATCTTCTCACACACCCTCACGCATCCTGATTTTTGGTATATTTATGCAATTCGTGCATTTTTTTGGTCTCTTTAGTTTGATGTGGAAGTTTCTTGTCTTAACAGTCATTCAGAGAGTCACCTTCAAATGCTTCCCACATCAAAACCGGATAGTGGATCAGGGGAATACGTGTCCCCCTTAATGAGTACGGATAACCACCATAATTCGGTTCCTCCTGGAGCTAACTTTCAGCAAAATTGGCCTGTACAAGGAGGTTAGTTTTGTATCTTATCTCTTATGGATCATGAATGATTTCTTGTGTATGAATTTAAGACCACAATTCCTCAGTTTCAGGGACTCCTTCATGTGCGCCCATGCCAGCTCCAGGACAGGCTGCTACACCGACATCTCAAATTCCTCCATCTCCGTTTGTTCAACAACCCATTCACCCTCCTCCTAACACCTCTTGGGATACAAGATCTCTAGGCCACCAAATCTCTCCAGGTGGTAATGCATTAGCAACATCATCACAGACTCAAGGACCTCCACCGCAGCAGGTTTCAGGTCCATTTGTGCCGCCTCTCGTGCATCCGGTTTCTCAGTCACAAGGACCAAACATTCAGCATTTTGATCAGATGTATCCTCCTCCGCCTTCAGGACATTCATTACCCTCTGTGACACAGCCACCACTACAAGCTCATTCTCAGCCACCGCCACCAGAAATTATGCCACCTCCGCCTCAAGCTCAACCACCTCCTTTACCTCACGCGCATCCACCTATGGTTCCTCCGCCTCCTTGTAATCCACACTCTCCTCCTCCCTTACCCCCAACGGTTACACAATTGTCTGAACCGGATGCTGCGGATCATAACGTAGAGCAACATTGGCAGGGTGTTCTGTCCAAAAGTGGAGTTCATTACTCCACGATCGTTGCTCAGAGACTGGAATCTGACATATGCAAATATACAAATGGATTTTCAGAGGCTGTGCAGTGAGTCGCAACACCTCAATCTTACTTGATGCATTTATGTTCAACTTATGTGTCTTTTCTCTATAAATAACCAAGTGGGATGCGCAATGAACACTCGTTTTCTGGCTTTCTACTTCCTGCAGATGGCCAGTGAAACTGGATATGACTAAGCGCACAGATATGAAGAAAGTAAAATCTACTTTCACGAACACTCAGCCACACCAAGTGAGTTTCTGTTCTATTGGTTCTCTCCCATCTACAAAAGCTATTTTCTTACGGGTTGAGGAACTTTTGTTATTGCAGAGAGAGGTTTGTCAGTTAATTCCCGCAACTTTCAGCGACCGTAAAGGGGTAAAAATAAAGTTTTAGTTTCTTTGCATCAGTTAAACCTATATGCCTTGCTTTGTAATATAACTATTCAAAACTCACATTTTTGTTTTTTCCTTTTCTTGCGGCAGCTCCATGATTTCACATCATACTTGAAGCAGAGAGATTGTGCAGGAGTGATAAAGATACCTGTAACAAGCCTTATGTGGGCGAGGCATCTCTTTATTCTTCCCTACTCGCAAGAGACATGTTCCATGCTTTCAGTCACCCCTAGTTCATCTGAATGTTTGATCGGTTTGGTTTTGCCCAAGGAACCAAATGCTGAGTGCTCGTGACATATACATCCTACTCATGTATCCCATGAGAAAGTAGAGTAAATGTAGACTGTCGTTGCTTAAGATAGTTCGAAATCACTTTGTAAATGATGAACTTAAACTAGTGGTGTAATCGCACTCTCTTCTTTTTCCCCTTTAAACCAATTGTAGATTTGTGTGAACTATTGTTAGCTGTTGCAGTTTTGTTATTATCAGTTTGACATCTTTCCTCTAGATACTGTAAATTAATATTCTGGTCAGTTTTTTTTTTTTTTGTTTAGGTATTGTGGACATAGAGATAGATGGTGTACTCCGCTCTCAGTCACCAGACCACAATTGCGGCTGAGTTTTTCTGCCCATATTTTGTTAGTAATTCTTTTTGTGTCGTTTGAATTATCCATCCATCAAAGCGAATGCTAGATACACCCCAAGAGCCATTAGAAATTAGTTCCTCCTACATCCTAGGGATGAGTATTTCGGTTTAAATATAGATTCAGTTTTAGTTTGATTTGGTTTGAGTTTAGTGTGGTTTGGTTTGTGTGATTTATTTTGTTATTGTTTCTGTTTGTTTAGTTTAAACGATTTGTTTTTTATTTTATTTTTAGTTTTGTTCTATTTCAATTACAAAATATAATTTATAAAAACATAAACAAAGCATCATTTGACACTAAATTATTATTTCTTCATATTTAGTAAGTCAGGTGAACCCAATTATTCAGTTCATTCTAGAAAGTTTAAATACATGAGAAGTTTTCTCTTGTATCAAAACTACTGAATAAGAAACTAGTTTATACAAGTTTGATACATAGACATGATGTAGGAGATGCCTCCCTTCTTTCAGATTGTCATTTTGGATATGTAGTGGATCACAAATCTAGAAACACATGACATATGTCAAAGAGTCATGTGTATACATGCAACTGTTGAGGATAAAACTCATAGTAACACATGACAAAAAAAATTGTTTCTGTTTATAGTGGAACTTCTGATCTTAGTGATCTATCTTTTTGCTTGTTTTGATCATAACCTAAATCCATATATGCAGTTATGGGAGTGATGAACTTCTCTGCAGCCTGTTTCACTTGCATGATTCATTATTTCTTTCATTAGTTCATTGTGGCTTCCATGTTTTGTTCAGTGATGGAGACCGTGATTCTCGTTCAAGCATAGCATCGAGTTTAAACATGTCGTAAACAAGTATAAAAAGTTTTTGTTGGAAAATTTTAGATATATGTTATCTCAAAAATGATTTGTCCAATTACGAATCTTCAATTCTAACTGTCACGAAGATGTTTCTTTGAAGAATAGAAAATCCCATGCACAGATATATTGATCCAAATGCTTAGGGAAACCGTTGACTTTCTGAGCAGTCAATAGAAAGCAAGAACTGATTACTTCAAAAGATTGAAACGAGTTAGAGAATAATTGACAGACTTAAAGTATTTCTAACCCCGCTCTATTTTTACTGTAAACTATAAATTAGAGTAAGAAATGATCTAAACCAACTTTATTTTCTATTTTATTATGGAGTAAAGTTGGAATAAATTTAATTCTATAACGAAGTTATATCATTTTAACTTTGATTAAAATTGTGTTTTTAAAGAGAAGTTAGAGCAAATAGAGAGAGAAAAATCTACTTTTAAAAAGATAATATTATTATATTAGATATTTTTAATGTTAAAATCCTTCAAATAAATTTATTTTGTATAAAAATCCTTACACTAAGTTTTTAACAGAAAAAATCCGAACTAATTTTATTTCATGGATTAAACTCTTAGTCTACGGCGTAGGTCAAAACGACCACTATTACCGGTAAATCTTTAGTTTAGAGGTTTTTTTACACTAACTAAATACAATTGAAGTGTTTTACCCTATTTTTTTTTTAAAATCCAAAAATGAAAAATATATAATACCTTTATCTAAAAATTAGTAACTTAAATTTGTAACTTCAGCATTTTAAACATTTATGCAACTATATGAGTCTGATTTGTTTTTCAAATCAACACTTTATATGTAGAAATTTAAAATATAAAAATCAAATATATAATAAAATTATATATTTACCATTAAAGATAATAAAAATCCAAAAATAATATATGTCAAATTTAAAATAGAATAACATTATCTAAAAATTAGTAACTTAAATTTTTAAAATTAATTTTTTTAATAAATATGTGATTTGAGGATTTTGATTTGTTTTAAAATGAACATTATATATGTATAAATTGACTGGTAGTAGTGGATCTTTTAATCGGCATTAGGTAGAACTAATTATCTAAAAATTAGTAATTAACATTTGAAAATTTAAGTTACTAATCCATAGATAATGTTATTCTATTTTGAATTTTACATATTTTTATTATTGAATTTTTTTCTATCTTTAATGGTAAATACATAATTTATTATATTTTTGGTTTTTAATATTTTCAAATTCTACATATAAAGTGTTGATTTTAAAAAGAAATCATATTCATATATTTGCATTAATTTTGTAAAATGCTGAAGTTTCAAATTTCACTAATTTTTAGATAAAGCTATTATATTTTTACTTTTCATTTTTATATTTTTTTAAAAAAACTTTTAGTGGTAAAACACCTCAATTATGTTTAATTAGTGTAAAAGCCCCAAAACTAAAGATTTATCAGTACTAGTAGTCATTTTGACGTGTACTGTAGTCTAAGTGTTTAATCCATTAAAAACAAGTTAGTTCAAGGGTTTTTTTTTCCGTTAAAGACTTAGTTAATGGGTTTTTTTGTATCTAAAATAAACTTATTTGAAGAGTTCTTTCACTCTTCCCATATTTTTTAAGTCTAGATGTCATATTAATTATGATGATTAACATTCAACTCTTTTAGTAATTCCTCAGACTAAAATCATCTGTTATTAATGGATTTATAAATATAAGTTAAAATTCAGTGTTAATCTCATAGGTCATATTGGTCGAAGTGTGTATGTTAATAGATTTGAAGAAAAAAATACAGTTTATTTGTTAAATTTGAAAACCTATATAGTTTATATAGTTTAAACACATTAAACAAGTGACATACTCTATAAATAAATAAAACAAGAACTAAAACATTTTGAATTTTTACATGTAGATACACATTTTGTCTTTCTAATTACATGTTGATACACATCCTACTTGAAACACACTTTATTCATGCTTTTTTGTCTCTTATGCCCTTATTCCTAACTCTCTCAAACTAAACTATTTCTCAACTAAATCTAACCCACATGAGTAAATTTATCTATCGCCAAAACTCACTTTTCCAATTCAACCATATATCCCCTTGAAAGTAAAATGGAGGAAACATGATTCATATCAATTTCATTACCGAGACGGAGGAAGAAGCAATGGATTCTCGCGACGGAGGCCAGGTGAGGTAACCTTTCAGATGACGACTTCATAACCTTACTCCATGGCTCCAATCCTGTAAGAATTGAGTTTCCTGCAAATCTCGCATTTGTTTCTTTGATCTCAAACCTTCTCAACAATCTCCCGTAAACTCGCTGTGATCTGACCTTCTTCTCATCATGGCTTTTAGAAGCTCAAGCTCACATGAAGAAGAGAGAGTTTGTTACGATTTGTAAAATAAATTATATTATTTTTCTGTAACTGTATCATATATTTTGAGTCTTTATATATTCTGTATTAAACCGGTTTACATACTTAACCACCGATTCAATTACTAAATTACTATAAACTCTAATACCCCCCCCCCCTCAAGATGGAAGACGCAAACTGTGTAATCCTATCTTGCTAATCAAACTCTTGAAAAAGCTGGTTGAACAGTCTTTGTTAGTATGTCCACAAGCTGAAGTTCAGAACGCACATGGAGAGTCTTCAGGAAGCCACTTTGGAGCCGTTCTCGAACTACATGGCAGTCAATCTCCACATGCTTCGTGCATTCATGATAAACGAGATTGGAAGCAATGTAAAGAGCTGACTGATTGTCACAAAAGAGAGCTGCAGGAGTACTAAGAGAGCAATGCATTTCACCTAACAATGTAGCCAACCATATGAGCTCACATGTCGTATCTGCCATAGCAGGATACTCAGCCTCAGAACTACTCCATGACATTTTCTGCTGTTTCTTAGACCTCCATGAAATCAAGGAGTCACATAAGAACACACAATGACCAGTAATAGATTGACGAGAATCAGGACAAGCTGTCTAGTCAGCATCTGAATATGCTGTAAGTTTCAAAGCCGAAGAAGCAGAGTAGAATAAACCCTGACTCAGATCACTCTTGAGATAGCGTAGAACACGATATGCAGCCTGTAAATAAGCATCTGTAGAAGCAGAAATACACTGACTGAGCTTGTGTACGGCATACGTGATATCTGGTCTTGTATGTGTCAAGTACAATAAGCGACCAACAAGCCTTCGATACACAGTAGCATCAGAGAGTATAGTACCTGTTGTTGCAGACATCTTGAGGTTAGGTTCCATAGGAACTGAAAGAGGCTTACAGCCCAAGAAACCAGCTTCCTCCAGAAGTTCCAACGTATACTTTCGTTGATTCAATGAGATTCCAGTCGCATTACGAGCTATCTCAAAACCCAAAAAAATATTTTGTAGGACCAAGATATCGAAGTTTGAAGGCACCTTTCAAAACATCTTTGAACTGAGTCACTGTAGTATCACTATTACCCACAATGAGGATGTCATCAACATACACCAGAACTGCCAAGAAGATATTATCCACATATCTGATGAATAAAGAATGATCAGAATGTGTCTGAATAAAATCATCACCAAGAATCACACCAGATAACTTCTGATTCCACTGACGAGAAGCTTGTTTAAGACCGTACAACGACTTATGAAGCTTACAGACTGAGTTAGGAGGAACCTTCTTGCCAGTTATTTCTTCATATCCTTCAGGTAAACGCATGTATATTTCCTCATCCAAATCACCATTAAGGAAAGCATTACTGATATCCAACTGAAAAATGAACCAGTTCTTGGCTGCTGCAAGATTAAGAAGTAGACGAAGAGTGCCAATCTTAGCCACATGAGAGAAATTATCCAAATAATCCAGCTCTTCCAATTGCGTATAACCCTTAGCAACCAATCTTGACTTGTGGCACTCAATAGTACCATCATGATTGTACTTGATGGTATGAATCCATTTACAACCTACCGGATGTTTGCCTGGAGGTAGTTCACACACTGTCCAAGTTCTCGTACCTTCTAGAGATCCCATTTCAGATTTATGGCAAGTTTGAACTCTTTAGATAGAACAGCCTCCACGTAGGTTTTAGGCAGTTTATTTGTGGTAATGGATAGAACAAACTATTTATGGTTTGGGTTGAGTTTATCATAGCAAAAGAAAGAGGATATTGGATATGTGGTCATATGAGTGGGGTGATAAGAGATAGCATGATCATAAGAATGGTCTAAAAGATAGCAATGGTACTTATCAAGATAAGCTGGTGCCTTTGTTTACCTTTTTGACCTTGTTTCAGTTTTAGAGACTCTCGATGGTTCAACAAGATTAGAAACACTACTAGGAATATAAGTAGATCTAGAATGAGAATGATTATTAGGCACAGAAGAACTAGAACTAGACATAGAAGGCACAGAAGAACTAGACATAGCAGGCACATAATCATTACGAACAGGAGACTTAGCAAGAGACACTGGTTCATTATTATCAACAAAGATAGATGAGTCTAAATCAGATCCTAAGTCAAAGAATGCAGGAAAGGAAGAATAAGAAACAGGAAGTGGAAGAACATCTTGAGCAAACAAACGACTTTCTTGTTCTAGAGATGAAGAGTTAGTAGCAAAAGGAAATATAGTTTCATGAAACACAACACTGCGAGAAATAACAATCTTATTTACAGTTGTATCTAAGATCTTATATCCTTTGTAACCATGTGGATAACCAAGAAAAACACCATGTTGAGCTCTAGGAGTAAATTTATCTCGATCCTTTTGTAACGTAGAAAAGTAACACAAACAACCAAACACACGAAGATGATCATAAGATGGAATATGTTTCATTAAAAGTTCAAATGGAGATTTATTATCCAAAAAAAGGAGAAGGTGTTCTATTGATCAAGTATATAGCAGTTTGAATGCACTCTTCCCAGTACACTAAAGGAAGTTTAGAATGAAATAAAAGAGCTCTAGCAACATTGAAAGTGTTGGTGTTTCTCTCTACAATAGAGTTTTGTTGTGGAGTATAAGGATATGAAAAATAATGTTCAATACCATGTTCCTTTAAGAGTGATGTAAAAACCAACTCAGATGCATTATCAGTTCTAGTTGCTTTGATTTGAGACTTATATTGCGTGATAACATAATGTAGGAACTCACGAAACACAGTAGAAACACAACTTTTATTTTTGAGAAGATAAATCCAAGTCACCCTAGTACACTCATCAACTAATGTAAGGAAGTACTTATAACCATCATATGTTTCAGTGTGAAAAGGACCCTATACATCAGTATGAATCAAATCAAAAGGAAAATTTGAAATCTTAAGATTTGAAGGAAAATACATTCGTTTTTTTTGCTAAAGAACAAATTTTACAATGTTTTCATCTTTACAAGAAGACAATCGAAGATGCTTAGAAAGAACTTGAATTTTGTTGAAAGATGGATGACCCAATCGTTGATGTCATACTTCAAAAGATACATTTAAAACTAACAAAGTTGGAAACAGATTTGGAGTAGAAACATTGCCAGAAGGATGAGAAGCGTCTAGGACATACAGATTGCGTTGGAGGTTACCCTTCCCAATCATGAAGTCCTGAATAAGCTCCTGGTTTTAAAAAGGATTTCAGGAAAAATGTAGCATGAGTCAGATGAGAAAAAAACAGCCATATCACTATTCTTAGTTAAACCATTAATACTAAGAAGATTATATCTAAACTAAGAAATGTATAACACATCAAGCAAAGTTAGCTTTGAAGAAAGAATGACAGTGCCAGAGGTAGTAACATGAATAGTGGTACCATCAGGGAGTATCACAGAAGTACCACTAATAGTTGTGGTACTCTGAAACAAGTTCAAATCAGTGCAAACATGACAACCAGCACCAGTATCGATAATCCAAGAAGCATTTATAAAAGTAAGGCCATTCTTAACTCCCGCAGAAAATAAATGGTGTGAAATAGAGGTACCTGGTGGTGGGGTTTCAGATATGGTTTAAGCAATAAGATGTGGTTGTGGTTTTGAAGTAGAGACTGTTCCATCAGAGAGGCAAATGGTGCTGCCAACAAGCTGTTTAATATTGTCTTTGAGGTTTGTAGTTCTTAAGACACTTAGAAGTTGGTTAACTTGGTCAGAAGTGACCTTCCCAAGACAAACATCGTGTTGATTCAGCATAGAAATACCACCAGAATCTTGTATAACCATGTTAGCAACAATTTCCATACGAGGTTGGGATGACTGAGATGGACCCCTGGAATTGTTGTTCTGTGACTTTTATCCCTGAGGATAACCATGTAGTTTATAACACCGTTGAATGGTATGACCAGCTATACCACAGTGAGAGCAGATTGGACGATTCTTGGTCTTAGCATAACCATTAGTGTACGCAGCAACAAGAGAATCACCAGCAGAAGGAGTCTGAGACACGTTGAAAGCAACAGTGCTTGAATTCTTCATTGACCTCTGTCTTTCTTCCTGAGAAACAAGGTTGAAGACCTTGGAGATATTTGGTCTTGGCTCCATAATCAGAATATGTTCTCTAGTTTCTGTAAAAGAGTCATTTAACCCTGTCAAGAACTTCAGTATCTTGTCTTGTTCTTCTCGTGACACAATCCTCTTGAGACTAGAATAATCAGGTCGACTACAACAACAAGTATAAGGAATTTCATGATTCTTGAGCTCCTCCCATAACTGCTTCAACTTCGTATAGTAATCATTCATACTCTGTGAACCTTGAATTTCAGCAAAGATCTGCTGTTTAATCTCAGCATTACGTGGTCCATCACTTTGCTTAAACTGATCATGGATATCTAGTCACATCTGTCTTGCAGTATCTAAGTACATAATACTCTTAGCAATTGACTTCTCCACATCATTAACAATCCAGGTACAAACAATATTATTGCATCTTGACCACGAAGCGAAATCTGGATGATCATTAGGTACATTCGAGTACGTTCCATCAACAAACACATCTTTATTACGAGCTCCTAAAGTCATAAGCATAGACCTACGCCATGTATTGAAGTTACCTATACCAACTAACTTCTTAGAGACGAGAGAAATACCAGTGTGATCTACAGTATGAACATAGAGTGGATTCGAATTCGGATCTTGAATTGAAGCCGTTTCCATTCTTAGAGTCGTTGGAGAAGGTATCGGCGGTGTGGAATTATTAGTAACATCATTTACATAAGAGACTGGCATACTTCAATCATGAAATGGAGAAGACGACAATAGAAAATCATGAATCCAAGAATCAACGAACGAAGAAGATGAAACTACTTCCAAAGAACGATCACCAACAAGAAAATCGCAAAATCGAGACAGAAACCACCACCGTAAGGAGGTTGTAGATCACGAACAGATAAACAATAAACGATTCAAGTATGACGATAACAAAAAAGGAATAAACTCATGACGGCGAAAGTAAAGACGAAGATGAAATCGAGAGATTTGAGCTCGAAACAGAGTAAAGACGAAGTAGGAGAAGCGAATCTCAACGCTCTGATACCATATTAGAAGCATCAAGCTCACATGAAGAAGAGAGAGTTTGTTACGATTTGTAAAATGAATTGTATTATTTTTCTGTAACTGTATCATATATTCTGAGTCTTTATATACTTTGTATTAAACCGGTTTACATACTTAACCACCGGTTCAATTACTCAACTATTATAAACTTTAATAATGGCTTTATCTTCATCACTGATCTTCTCACGTTGAGTGCAACTCGTCATCATCTTCTGCAACTCAAGCTTCCCCAAGTGACTTTCGAGATCCACAGCCATCGAAGCTCTCCTCCTTCATGTTTGAAACCGCCATAAAGCTCTTATACACTGCAATCAAAACTTTAATCCACCGTGAGAGCAGAGACACAGGTCTAACCTTTACCACCATGTTCCGATTGATTAGTATAGAAGAGGAGACAAAGATCTAACCTTTATGACCGGAACTTGACCTCCGAATGTAAGAACAATGCTCATATGAAGCAGAACTCTGAAGGTGTATCTGATGTTCAAGTGCATGATGTTGGTCTGGATTCAATCACTAAGAGATTCAAACATAAAACTCTATTAAGAAAATAGGCCCAATTCAAACGCCAGGCCCATAGAAGAAGTCCAGCAGGAGATTTATGTCTTATATCCTAATTCTGCAAGGAAATACGAAGGATTAGTAAGACTAATAGAAAGAGGAAAATTAGCTTAATAATAATGGACTTAGGCGGTGATCTTGTCTATAAAAAGAGAGGCGTACACAACCTAAAGAGTATCCTAAAGACGAGAGGATCCGAAGACACAAGAACAAGAGAAAGCTAAAGAGAGATCGGGGTAGAGAAGAAACTAAGCAAGACATCGTTCGAGTCATGTCTTTGCGGGAGAGAGTTTCTTTGATCTTTCTTATTCTATGATGTGTTCTTTGTATGGTGTCATGTGTTATACGAGGAGAACGCTTAGAGCGTTTGTGTAAACCCCTTTGATTGATAGTGGATGTTGTGGGAGACGGTTCCCACCCGAGACGTACCTCGCTAGAGGCCGGGAACTCGGTGATCAAATTCTATGTGTTACTTAGTTAAGCAATCAAACGATCGAGAATTCCTAACAAGTGGTATCAGAGCAATCCAGGTTTTGATTGCAGATGTAAAAGACATCATGGAGTTTATACAGAATCGTAAAGAAGAAATTCAAGGGGTCGAAGCAATAGCACTTATCTCAAGGGAGTTGAACAAGGTCGGTATCGAAAGTCCTCCTAACTAGGTTGAACGTTAGGCGGCGGGTTCCATTATTCATGGCGGTACAAAGTGTGTTTGTTCAAGACTGATCTATCTAAATAGGTGGGCGTGCCTATGTGTAAAGGGATTTAGATTAAGGTGGAGATAATCTTATAGCTTTTGGCAAAGGAAGAAAGATAGTATTTGTTTATTCTTCAAAGTGAACTGCGAGTCCTCCATTGAGAAGATTCAATCAAAGGGTAACATGACGGGTTTACAGAAGTACGAGGTGTTTGAAGACATTAAGAGTGGTTTCCGCTGCAATCACAAGGTATGAAAAAGTCTTCATGGGTTAAAGTTTGGGAGATACATCAAGTCACGAGGTACAGGAGACTGCATGTTCTGTGGAGAATTCTCAATGTAATCAGCAAAGAACCATGTTAGAAAATTGTATCGAAAGTCTTTCTAACAAGATGGTTAGGCAGCGTGTTTTGTTTGAGTCTAAACAGCGGTACAAGATGGTGTACATGTTATCTTTGCTGGATGAAGGATCAAGGTATGTGATCTATGGTACATGAGGTGGAGATTGATGGCGATTCAATCAAAGGATCAGAACATGAGGAAGACTCCAAAGAAGAAAAAAAAAAGTGGTGAAACATAGAGAGTTGCAGGTTTTGATATCAAATAAGGTGATATCAACTAAGGTGTTAGCTCAGGTTAGAGTTACAAGTGGTACTCTCGAGATTTTGTTTCTGCAGGTGACTTAAGATTTAAGAACGATGAACTCATATGGATAAAACTGATAAGGGAATCAGTTTCTTATAAACCAAGAAACAAGCAAGGGATTTCTGGTTTTTTACGGCTCAGGTGAAAGAGTCGAGGAATAATTGGTCTACCAAAGTAGTCAACTGAATTGGAGAAAATTCAGATTGAGAGCTTCCAGAGAAGCAAAGGGTTCTTGGATGTCTCCTGACATTAAGAATTGGTGGATGTAGCTACAAGAAGGTTAATAACATGTGTCTAAAGCCTGACACAGTTAAAGGTAATGCCATGGAAACAAACACACAAGGCTTGGTGAGGATGAATCAAGAGAAGCAGTGAAGAAAAAAAAAAAAAAAAAGGTTGTTAACTCAGAGAGATAAAGAGGTAATTAACTTTGAAGGATCCAAGTTCCAGGTGGAGTCACTGCTATTACAAGACTGCAATGCATGTTCGAGACAGAACGTTGGGATTCAAGGTGGAGCTACAAAGTTAGAAGGATATCTCAGTTTTCTTTAGGTGTAAAGGCAGGATCTGAGTTAAAGGTTAATCAACTCATAGGGTGTGAGTTCAAGGAAGAATTTGTCATTGCTTGGGTATGATTCAAAGTGAGTAGGAGTGTGAAGACGACATGGGTACAAGAGAACGGGTAAAGATGTCTACAGGTTCAAGCATTATTTTGTTTCAACAAGAATAAAGAGAAAGCTTTCACAGGAGAGTTGGTGCTTGATGATGGTAGTTGACATCTAGATATCATCTCAGGGAATATTGATTTCGACAAGGCATAAGGTTTAGAGAGAAACCTGAAATCATGAGAATAGCGGAGAAGACGAATGAGATCGTTGGAGTAGCTGTTACAGAGAAAAACACAAGTTAGTGTTTTATGATTTCACAAGAAATTTTAGAAAGTTCAAAACAAAGACGTCAAGGTTTCAATGGTTATCTGGAAATTACAGAAAATGGTGTTAGAGGTTGAACACCGGAGAACACGGCACTTTGTGTTCTGGATTTTTCACTATCAAGATCAAGGGTAAGAGGTTCTTAGGAGGTTACCTGGATTCAGCAAAGTCTTGTTTAGTTTCAGAGGCTTGAAGTTGATCACATGATGGTAAAATATCTCGCAAAACAATAAAAGAGCACTGAGTTTCAGCATGTGTTCTAAGTTATTGTATTGTGAAGATTTGGGGATCTAAACTGAAGCTGAAACTAAGTTTATAAGTGTTTACCTGTGGTGTATCAATGGAAGTTTGAAGCCTCATGATCAGAAAGACACAAGCAAGAGTACAGCACGTGAATCTTTGGCATTAAGTCGTTAACTACAAGAAACAGAGAACAAGTTAGTGACGAGGTGATATCAGTTGCAGGTGGAGCATGGTTTTCCTCTTGTATAAAGGAGAAGATGTTGGAGATAATTGTGGTCAGAATCACCTTAAGTTCATCGGAAGGAAGATCTTTGGGGATTAGGCTTACATCAAGACACAAGCGTCAACGGAGTAGCTGTAGAGCAGATGAACAAAAGACATCGGAGAAATATGAGTCAGAGATGGGAGGTGCGCCGGGATCATGTTATTTGCTGACCAAGTCTAGAAGCAACTGATGAAGAGAGATAGAGTAATTACCGGTTGTTGCTTGTTCTGGAGGTGGCGTTGCATGCTCTGGAGGTGGCGTTGCATGCTCTGGATGTTGACAGGAAAGCAATTACGGTGTTGCTGTCACATATTAAAGTTTAAAGGCAGAACCTCCGGGATCAAGAGAGCAAAGGGAAGGAAGTATTCACGAGCTCAGATATTTCAGAAATTCTGAATGGAGAAGAAGTGATCAAAGGCATTCACCAACAAAAGTCAAGGTAGATCCAAGAATCACACTGAAGAGGAGAGTGCGTGTGTCTGTGTTGTCAGCGACAACAAGAACTTCGTTAAAGACGTAACGAGAAAGAAGAAGGTAAAGCAATTGGGCCTAAGGTGGAGATTATTAAGAAAATAGGCCCAATTCAAACGCCAGGCCCATAGAAGAAGTCCAGCAGGAGATTTATGTCTTATATCCTAATTCTGCAAGGAAATACGAAGGATTAGTAAGACTAATAGAAAGAGGAAAATTAGCTTAATAATAATGGACTTAGGCGGTGATCTTGTCTATAAAAAGAGAGGCGTACACAACCTAAAGAGTATCCTAAAGACGAGAGGATCCGAAGACACAAGAACAAGAGAAAGCTAAAGAGAGATCAGGGTAGAGAAGAAACTAAGCAAGACATCGTTCGAGTCATGTCTTTGCGGGAGAGAGTTTCTTTGATCTTTCTTATTCTATGATGTGTTCTTTGTATGGTGTCATGTGTTATACGAGGAGAACGCTTAGAGCGTTTGTGTAAACCCCTTTGATTGATAGTGGATGTTGTGGGAGACGGTTCCCACCCGAGACGTACCTCGCTAGAGGCCGGGAACTCGGTGATCAAATTCTATGTGTTACTTAGTTAAGCAATCAAACGATCGAGAATTCCTAACAAACTCACGGAGGTTCTTCTTGGGTTGGGTTCGGTGAGCCACACCATGGATTCCAGTGAGTAAGCTCCTCCTCCTAGACCAACGGTGAGACATGCCATGGATTCGAGCTCGTCGCAGTTCTCCACCACGAGATCTGTCATCTAAGTTGTCTCTTTGTCGTGTTCAGCTCATCTCCGTGAAGTCTCGTCCATCATCTTGGTCAGCTGCAGTGGGTTCGAGCTCGGGCCGCCATGGAAGGAAGCTTGATTGTATCTGCAATCAAGAATCATGAATTTATGCACTTGGTCATTGTATTTATTTGAATCTTTACTTTTGCCCCCAAACTTTTCAAAAATTGCATATTTCTCTTCGAATTAATCCTAAAACTTTTAGTTACACTTCAACCTTGATTTATTTACTTATGTTCTTCACAGTTACAAAACCATCTAAATGCTTAATTACTGTATTTGTTGTCCATAAGTTTAACATATGTATTATATAATTTTTAGTATTAATATTAAAAACATTCATTAATGCAATAATAAGAGCTATTTTATGGTTATATTGAAGCTTCACATTTCATACACCATCAACTAAAATAGACACCATCCCAACATCACCCGTTCATACATTTTTTTTTTATCAACATCACCCGTCCATACATCTTTTTTTTTATCAACATCACCCGTCCATACATCTTTTTTTTTTATCACATCACCCGTCCATACATCGTATGTTCACATGTTATCTACTTACACATCACCCATCCACACAAAACGTTCTCTCTCGTCTACGCATCACTCGTCCACATATCATTCATCCAAACAAAACATTCATTAAAAATAAAATTGTCTAGAATCTACTCCTGACCCATTTTATGTGTTAGATGTGCAATATGCCTAATTATGTAAAGATAAAATATATGTTATAGTGTAACCAACTCAAACATTTTACACGATGACTATAAATTAATAAAACGTTAGGTGTAAAAGAAAATGAAATCAGAGTAACGTCGGCATATAATGATCCAAGGGCGTAAAATGCGGCACGTGGAAGAGGATATTCGGAAGATGGGAAAGGTTTGATTCTTCTTCGAAATCACCGAGTCGAGAGTCCTCTACGCCTCTTAATAGTCTTTCTCTTTGATATATATAAAACTCGCCGCTCTCATCCTCACGTTTCTCTTCCAAAGTCTGAAACTTTCTCGACCTCTCTCTCTCTAATCTCCCCCTCGAAAGAACCGTTCTTTAATGGATACATCGCCTCTCCGATCTCATTCCTCAGCGTTTTCCTCTAGACTCTTGTTGCTCTTCTTCTATTGTATTCCTGCTTCGTTTCCCTTTTCCCATCGTAATTGTCGTTAGTCTTTTGCCGTTTTCGTCGCAAAACTCGCAACTTCTATAGCTTCATCAATAGTTGATTTTGGATTTTGATTTAGGAAACCATGGGGAGGAGTAAGCTTCTCTTCTTGATTTTGATTCTTTATTGATTTAAGTAGTTGAGAAAAAGTTGATTTATTGTGACATATTATTATTGCAGAGTCTCAGCGTAAGAATGTCCCCATGGATTTGTTTGATAGTGATGATGATACAAGTAGTATTAGCTCTTCTTCCACCATGCGCTCTGAGAGACCAGGCGTGGATGAAGTTCAGGTTCACAAAGATTTAATGTTGGATCAATCCCTTGATGCTCTCTATGAGAAAAGGTATTTTCCTTTTCTTTTTGTTGTGGGTTTTCTTCTTTGTTCTTCAAAGCTTAGCTTAGAGATTTATTATTTGTTTTGATTAAATAAACTGATATTTGGATTCATTTCTGGATGTGAAGGAGTTCAACAAGAGAGCAAGCTTTGGCCTCCATTGTTGATGCTTTCAACAGCGACTTGCAGCATGAGTTTGTCGAAAAGAAGTAACTCATTTCTTTCTTCAGTTCTACATTCCACTTCGAGTTCCTACTAATTGTTAATCATACTAATTCTTTTCTAATGCTTATTCTCAACGTTACAGGTTTGCCACTTTATTGCATCAGTGTTTACACTGCACCAAGAAAGGCTCCAGCAAGGAGACCTCTTTAGCATCACATGTTATTGGTTAGTCTTTCAGTAAAACAGGCAACCTGTGCATCATCTTCAGTAGTTTTTTTATTTATTGAGTTATACTAATAGTTAGTGTGGCGTTTGCAGGGTTGCTAGCATTGACTGTTGGACTTGGGGATCAAGCACAAGAGATTCTTGAAGAATCCGTTACTCCTCTTTCTCAGGCCCTTAAATCTGGCCGTGAAGCCTTGAAAATCACTTCGGTATGGATGATTTGATAGTCGAGTAGTTTGTGATTCTGTTAAACGTTTCTAAATAGTGCTCGTCTTGGATATACCGTTATTGATATCCTGCCATTTCATTGCAGATTCTTGAGTGTTTAGCAGTCATAACCTTTGTTGGTGGGACCGATCCGGAGCAAACTGAGAGATCTATGCAAATAATATGGCAAATGATTCACCCCAAGCTAGGTTCTAATGTATGTACTCTTTTCTCATGTTAAATCGAGAGATATATGCAACCTGCTATTTCATTGCTAATCTGGTCTATTAAGAAAGTAAGTTGTTTGATCTAAAGTATTTAGTAGGCTCACATGTAAGTTGGCATTTTGTGTAGGTTGTTGCTACCAAACCTTCACCTGCTGTGATAACTACTGTTGTCTCTTCCTGGGCGTTTCTACTCACAACAGTTGACAGATGGACCCTGGGTCCCAAATTTTGGCAAGAGTAAGTGGAGCTTGATGCATTTATTTGACCTAGTGTCACTTACTATTGGAATTATAAGCTGATTAGAGATATTGATGCCGCTGCAGGATCGTTACTTATCTCTCCTCACTGTTGGAAAAGGAAGACCGATCTGTTCGTATAGCTGCTGGTGAAGCGCTTGCTCTTGTATTTGAGTCGGGAACTCTAGAGAAGTTTGCTGCCGAAGCCAAAGAGTCTGCTAATAATGGATCGGTGAAAGAAGGAAGTGTGTCTCAGGAGGCATTGATTCACATGCATGGCCTGAAATCCAAAGTCGTTAATCAAGTTAGAGACCTCTCTGCAGAGGCTGGTGGTAAAGGTTCGGCTAAGAAAGATCTCAACACACAACGAAATTTGTTCAAAGATCTTGTCGAATTTCTTGAGGTACGCCTTCACCGTTTTTATGATATATTGCTCCTGATGAGGCTTATGTTTGACTCTTCTGGTTGGATTTTCATATGTGATATGTTTTAATTAATTATGTTAAGGATGGATACGCACCTGAGACCTCTACAAAGGTTGGAGGGGACTATTTACAGACATCAACTTGGTATCAGATGATACAGGTTTCTCTCAATCTTTATTAGGAGTTGTTCTGTTGTTAGTCTTTATCTTCCCGTGACTGGTTTTTAACATTTACATGTTGGTTTTCAACAGTTGAATTTTTTGAAGCATTTCCTTGGGGGTGGCTTTATCAAGCATATGCAGGTCTGTTTTCTTATTCACCTTTCTTTCCGAGGGTTCACTCTCTTAGTCTTAGATTCTTTTTACTTAGAAACTGACTCTTTGCGGTTCTTCATTGAATTTGGCAACCACAGGAGAATGAGTTCCTTCATGATGTGTTTAGTTTCACTCCAAAGAAGATTGGTGGACGAGGTTCTAATATGTCTAGTGAAGAAAAGGTTTGTTTGCAACTCTGCATGTTCCTCTTTGTTCCTTGATTGTTTCGGGTTTTAACCATGAGCGGTAATTCATTAATGGCAGAGGATGTTTAAATCACCAAACTCGGCTCTCAACAAAGCAAGGACGCAGTTCCTGAACAAACAGAGGATGCTAGCTAAGGTAGAATATTATATTAAATTGTAGGCGACTGTCTTTCTCTTGGAGATTTTGTTGTGCATAATGTATAACGAAAGTGTGTTTTGTTTCGAACTGTGATTACAGAACATGAACGATGGGCATTATGCAGCAACGGTGGAGAACGAATGATGGCTTCTCACAAAAGCTTATGCAAACTGGGCTGCTGCCTTGTTGATGATTGATATACCATAGAATCACTTTTACTGTTTTCATCTTTATATCTTTACGTCTCTGTTATTGTGGAATATTATTACTGTGACAAAACAATTGTTGCTCTTAGATTGAACAATTATACTTTTGAGCTGAGACTCAGAAGTTGAATCGCAGATTTTTAGCAGTCTGTGTAACCAATAAGTTAATAACCATTTATCTCGCAGTTCTGATTCGGCCATGCGCTACAACAAATACTCGTTGAGATACAAATGGTGAGTTAAAAGATGATTGCCAATCTACCAAATGATTGAGTTACAGTTAAAGATTTTTGTATGGCGTGATACAAATACTTGTTACTTGCTTTATATCCATTACTCTTCTTGAATATTTTCTTTTAAATACTCACCGTTGTCAAGTCGGATATTAAGTTATAGAGTGGAAATGTGGATTTACCGACTTTTTTTTTTTTTTTGTCACTGTGTGGATTTACCGACTAAAAATCGCAAAAACGGACCATTTCCACTCGTATTTTGTTTGTTTCCTCAAAAAGAAAAAGTGGAAATGTGGAATGGTCTGTTTTTGCGATTTTTAGTCGGTAAATCCTGTAAAAATACCAGCTTGAACAGTCCGTTTGGTCCCGTATAGGCTCTAAAGATCTTCAGCAATTTTGAGCACAATAATGAGTTTGTGGGTGAAGAAAATTGAGAACATGCTCGATCATGCCGGTATGGAGGTACAGTTCACATCTAAAGTGTAAATTTGAACACAAGTCCTTTGTTTTCCATTGAGTTTTAAGTTCATGTTCATAGTCAAAAACTGCATTGTAGTAGTATGAACAAACTCTATTTACCTAGCAAACATTTCGTTTTACATCACAAACCAAGTAGAGTGAGTTGCGTAGATTAAACACGGTACAACGAACATGGATGAAAGAAGACTGTCTGAAACTTTGCTTTTTAGTCGCTCCAATTGTCTTTATCTTCGGCAACTTCTTCATCTTGCACCTGCCATCGATACAATCTTGATCAGAAACACATTCACAACACAGAAAGAATTTGAGTAGCCATAAAATTTAAAAGCTCAACCATATCGTCTTCCATGGATCCACCTGGTGACCACACAAGTATTTGTCTATCTGCACCGCTTGTGTATAGTTCCTATGAGCAAAGCATAACAAAGTCATTCGGTTTTAGATGGTGTTTTCAAAAAGGATATTTGAGAAGATTGTAATGATTGAGTTTTACCTGATCAGTGGAATTAAAGCAGCAAGTGTTCACGCTTTCGTAGTGTCCACGAAACATCAGTGTTGTTCTACCCGACCACATGCCAAAAGCCTTGCATACAAATTGCAGCACGATTCATTGTATGATGCAAGAAATGGAATGAAAAGATTTGAGGATAACATAGTAAGTTGATGATTACGTTCACTGTCTTCATACATGGAACAAATACAAGAGCTGGATCATCGCTTGTAGCTAACTGAATCGCTTTGTTTGTCTGAAGGCGTCCAGTTTCAAAGTTCAAAAGGGTATTGCATCCAGATTGAGTATCCCACAGCTTTATTCTTGAATCCGACCCTAAAACATAATATGTAAATGCAGTAGTAAATTAGACACTGAACCACTAAACTGTGTACAATAGCAATCAGTTCTCGCAACCACTAAATTGATATACTTCACTTGATGCTTAAACCGCTAAGATATTATATCCACTTTGCACTGAGTCATTACTACCAAAAGATCACATTCTTGTCGTGAGGTTACACTTCCTAATTCACTAGAGGCAGGCATATAATCAATGGATGCTGCCTGCACCAGTTTATGGCCTTTCAAATAGATACCCTAAAGTAGAAGGAAAATAGCCATGACCACAAGAATCTTACCAGCACTAAGAAGATACATCCCATCGTTAGTTGCCTTCAATCCAGTAACAGCACCATAATGAGCCGTAGCACGATCTAGAGTAGACAACATTCCAGGATGAAGTCTCTTCTGTCTAGATTTTTCCACCGAAGCTTTAACGCTAGATGATCCCTTCATATTCTGGCTACCCGTGTGTTTACTCTGCGGTGTCTTTAACCTATTTTTGCCCCCTGAAGAAGATTTTTCAGCTGAAACCTGTATGAGAAGATGATAGAGTTACTAAAGGATTCCCCTCTCAAACAAAACAGATATCGATAATCCTTTCTTCCTGTCACATGAAGTCCTTTGGACATGCATGGATAGAATAGATATAGATATAGATATAGATATACATGACAACAATAAATTTAAAAAAAAAAAGAGTCTTGAACACACAAACTTGGCTAATCCATGCAAATTCTCACTGGCATGTCATTTACACAAAACTACACTAGATACCAGGTATAGTTACAGACATCTTCCCGGGAAATTAATCAGAAAATAAAAAAAACCTGTCTTTTCAAGAAATTTACAGCAATAAAAAGAAAGTACAAGTATCAGGAACAAACCTTATTGTTAACCGCAGTATGCTTTAAAATAGGTGGCCGAACCCCAAGTTGTGTAACTGATTGATCTAAAACACGGAAACATCCAGCACGTCTAATGTCCCAAAAGCGTATTGCACCATCACATCCCCCAGTGTACAAAACCCACTCGCTGGAAGTAGACCATTCCACCGACATAACACCATCTAGCATTTAATAACAACTTATTAACTAATGCAATGTGGATATGCAGAAAAGTAAGACTTTACTATCATGTTCTTCAATACCAATTCATATAAAAAGTAGTAGCATACCACGGTGACCAGATAGCGTGTGAGAGAAGGCTCCAGAAGCTATATCACAGAGTCGAACCTGCACATCCTCAGTTCCAGCAGCAATAAGCGTGTGAGACATCGCCAAAGAAGACATGGCAGTTCTATAAACCTTCCCAGGCATCTTAAAATCCACAACCGCCTACAAAAAAAAACACAAAAAATCAGATAAAAGACCCATAACATATCTCATGTTAAACTTTCACAATCTACCTGAGCAGTATTGGTATCCCAGACTTTGATGAGATGATCAAAAGAACCTGTAACGAAGAGGCCAGTGTCAATGGGATACCAAACAGCAGAAGAAACTGCAAACTTATGTCCATGTTCATGTCCCTTGTCCACACTAAATACACACTTGTGCTTCGCAATTAGACCACTTGCCTCGGAATCAGTCGCACGCTGAGTATCGAACACAGCAGCTGAACCATCTGATGCTCCCGACAGCAAGTACCTCCCTTCTGTCAAATCAACCTGATTCATTCATTCACAAACCCAAAGTCTGAAACTTTTTAGTAAAAACAAACCCAAAGTTTGAACTTGTTAGTGGAAACAACACAAAGTTTGAACAAAGTTTGAACCTTTTTAGTAAAAACAACACAAAGTCTGAAACTTTTTAGTGGAAACAACACAAAGTTGGAAACTTTTTAATTACCTGAAGGGAGTTGACGGAGCCACGGTGAGGAGAAACGAAATCTTTGCGATTAGAGAGTTGGAGAGAGGAGATGCGACGTGATTTGAGTTGGTTTGAGAAGGAATTGGGACGGGTTCGACCGGTTTCTCGGGATTGGATGGCTTGCCACATTCTCCTAGCATCTCCGCGATTGAAAGTTTGAGTCTTTGATCATATGCTCCCAGCTCGATCACGACTTGAGTTTTTTGATCGGAGTTTCTTTCGGATGATGATGATAACAAATCTTAATGGAAGAAACAAAATCTAAAACTTGTAAAAAACTTCTTTTTTTTTTTTTGCGTCGGTAAGAAACCCCTTTATAAATCAAGCCGACATTGACTTTTGTGTACATGTTTCTTTTGGTTATCGTGTATTTTCCTATAAAAGAAAAAAAGTACACTAAATAAGTATACTTTATTGAACTAAGAATAAAATTAAAATGTTTTAAAATTATGGATCATTTTATTATACTATTATATGAGAAATAATTTTACTGATTTTTCATTTTCTATAGATTAAGATTACTTTGTTTATGTGTAATATTTTAAATAACTTTTAAATGAGTCATTAATTTGATTATTTCAAATAATATTATTAATTCAAATTTTGTAATCAATATTATTATTTTCGAATTAATTTTTCATAACAGAATTTTCATTATTACCTTTAATATCATTTATATCCTTAATAAATTATTGTATATAATTTATTATATAAATAAAAATGAATTTATATTAATAATAATAGATTAAAATTAGATAATTCTTATATATTTTGTTGTTATCTTGAAATAAAATTTTCTATATAATTTATTGTATAACTAAAAATATTTAGAAAACTGAATTAAAATAATATAATTCTTATATATTGTACTATTATTCTAAAATCATATTTTCTATTATAAAAGTTAAAAATTAAGATATAGAACAATTATAGTTAAATATTAATCAAATAATACTATTTGATTAGTATATTTTAATGATGTCAAAAAAAAAGATAAGTATATTTTAATGAAAATTTTATCAAATATCAATAGTTTGATGTTTTGATTTAAACTTTTGAAAACATAAATATATAATTTATTGTGTTAATTTTTGAATTAATAAAATATAAATTAATATGTATTCATAAAAAATGTGATTACATGTACGGACGAAAAAACCTAGTTAGATATATAATCATTTTCTCCATGATTTTAGGTTATTTTATTTATATATTATGTTTAATTAAGTTTTAGCTGATTCAAACTACTATGTCAGAAATAAATTTATTTATTTATCATGTTCTCTATGATTTTAGGCTGAGTCATTAGTCTTAATAAATAATTTTAATTAAACTAATTAAAGTCAGTGATACCTAGCTAAAAGGTTATATAATTCATTAATTAACTGATTACAAATTACTATTATTAAAATGCTCTCAGAAAATGAATGGAAAACATGTTTTGAAAAAAAAAAGATAATTCCATGTATTTATTCAATATTTATCTACATCAATTTCTTTCTTATTCCTTAATTTTTACAAATAGTAGTATATATATATACATATAATAATTACTATACTAAAATATTCAAATTATTTTTATAAAATAACAACAAAATAATTTTTTTTTGTAAACGTAACATGTCATGGCATATTTTTAACTAAATTATTAAATTTATTTTACTATTAAAATACTGAAAAGAGCTATAAGCAATAAAAATAAAATTGTATTTTATTTTGTTTGTTAACATGATTTTTGCGATGCAAAAGTAAATATTTCTTTTTATTTTTTAAAATATTTTTTTATTAGGAAGGGAATTATCTTTTTAAAATATTTTCAAAATTTCTGCCTCCAAAAGAGAATATTTTCAAAATATTATTTTTTTTATTTACAACAAGTATTTATATTAATAAAAAAATTCAAGAATTTCACAGAATTCTAACTTTATTTAAACTAAAACTTCTAAACTAAAACTTCTTTAAGAGGCTATTATGTAAAAAACAGTGTTTCTATTTCTTATATAAAACTGTGTTTTCCAAAATGATTTGTGTTAGTTATAATTATTAAAGTCTGAAAGTTAAAAAAAAAACTATCTGAAAATAAGAATTACAATTTTATAGCAAAGAAATACTAATTTGTATAAAAATAGCAATCTCTATTTTAATGAAAAGAAGAGATTTAATATATCATATTTTTCTTTATTATAACATTTAGAAATGGATATAACAATAGATAAAAAAATATTTTTTATCTCATACGTTACATATTAATGTTTTGTTTGTAACATGGTTGGTCTGTTTGAGTGTTTTCCAGTTATTATGGGAGGTATTTCACAATATAAATATACATATCAATAGTTTGCTATACTTTGATTATAATAATATGTAAAGTTGGTTCAATTTATTTTAAATTTTTGTAGGTTCTGGTAATTCCAAATATTTGGTTTAATAACATCACTTTATATTAAGAATTATAATTTAATTAGATAATTGTTTATAAATTAATATAGTAAAACTGGTTAAAAATTACAACATATTTTAAAATAAAAAAAATATTAAATGCTGTTATCCAAAAAAATAATGTTTTTGAATCAATAAAAATTAACAATTAAGTAATTTAAAATATTCATTAAATAGTATAAATTATTGTCTGATTTAAAAATTTTAAACTTAAATTATATAGTATGATTATTAATAAATATCATAAAAGTATTATGTCTGCATATTCGAGATCTAGTTTAAATTTCAAACCTAAGTAAGAAAATTAAAGAAAGATCATTAGCGTTTGGCATTTGGGTTCATGTCAGCCAATTTGAGTCGGATATTTAAAGACAAGATTGCAACCAAAAATCGTAAGAAAAATCTTGAGTTAATGCAGTTTTTCTTTGAGATAGTTATGATATTTTCTACATAAACGGTATATATATATCACGATGTGGTATCTATAGGTTTTTGTAAAAAGTCAGATAAAACTTTTTTATTTATTTTACGGATCTAAAACCAAAAGTAGTACTGAACATTGGATCTTTAGAATCAATAGTCCATAATTTGGATAACTTAGCTTTATGCTCTTATTCCACAGTAGTGTAGCCACACAGTTGAACACAATATGATCTAAAAACTTGATGGTCATGAAAAAAGATTCTGGCCACAGTTGATCATGCAATCAGAGAACAAGGCAAATTGACAACTAGACTAACCCGATCCCTAGTATCGAGGGAATCATGCCAGATACATAACTTGATTTAGACACGATAAAATCCTCTAAATACTCAAATATTTATCCTAATCGACAAAAAAATATTCTTAAAATTGTGTCCTTACTTCACAGTCAATTGATCAAGTTTTAAATGTGTTATATCTAACATGTGAAATGTGAAAATAACTCCATGAATTAGAGAAAAGAAAGATAGGAATATATATCCATGGACGTTCAGTCCGCTGTTTCCGGTTTGTAATTTGAAGAGGAAGACGATCAAAAACACTAGTAAGCTTTGTCAAGCAGCAAGCATATACTTCTAAAGAAAGTGATTAACTACATTGACCCGACACTTGATCTGATAGCCGTTCCAACTTGATAGTCTAACTCGAACCGTGTACACTCTATAAATATAAGTTCGAACCATGTACACATATTTTTACTCTCTCAACACAACAAACCCTCTGATTTTCTACCTTTGTTTATCATTTTTAAAACCACTTCGTCATTTTTTCTCTATTCTGAGATTCAATATCTCATTTCTGAACTCTTATAAGTTTTTTTGAACAACCTTTAACGAATACTTCTCAGCAAACTCTTCTTTTTCTCTTTTTTCTTCCACCATATAATCCTAACTAAACGGGTCCAGTTGCACAAAAAAAAAACGGGTCCAGTTGTACAGTCCAAACACCTTTTTTCTGTTTTCTAAATTCTCTTTTTGTTTTTTTGGTTGCTCAAAAAAAAAAAATTTATCTTTTTTGTTTTGTTTATCAACGCACTATGGTTTTTCTTCGTCAGAAATATCAAGCATCATGTGTGTGTGGATTTTCTGTCGCTGTTGGTTTGTAGGAAATCTACTCCTCAAAACGAAAAATACTCCTACAGTGTTTTCTTAAAGTGATTCAAGACAAATGTGTTTGGCCGGACAAAGTTATTTCGAGTCAATGTTCATTATAATGTGGCTAGGATCCATTTGATTTTGTGATTGGATAAGATTGTATTGTTTGGTTTCAAGTCTCAAGCTTTTCCTTCCTTTGAATCTTTTGTGTGTTCTGTGTCTCAGACTCTCAGCAACAAAAAGGAGGATACGATGTAGTTATGATGAGAGAAAACAATTATTCTCATGCTGATCAAGTGCTTGTTTCAGTTTTTGATTTGGTCAATCAATGGAACTTGTACATGAATGAAACTTGTACATGAATGAAATAGGGTATCAGTTTACAAACTTGTACATGAATGATCCATTGTCAATCCAGGGAACTTGTACATGAATGATATAGGAATCAGTTTACAAGTATCCACATGTTTTACTATCCATATGTACATGTAAATAATGCAAGATATGTACATGCTAATCAGTGTACATATGGATAGTACACAAATGTGTACATATCTTGCGTTATTTACATGTACACCAATTTTAAAATCTACATGTACACAAATAGAAGCTGCACTTGCTCGGCATAAGCATCACCACTATGTTTCAGTTCGTATGTCCTTAGTTCCTTTATCCATCTCCTTACATTATCAAACGTAGAGTGCATTGTCACATGGTACACAAGTAAATCACCTACATCTTCTCATCAGTGAGAATTTGTGATTGCTTAGTATCTATCAAAACCATAAACAAGACCACTATACACATGTACACTCATAAAAATGCTTTGACACCCAAAGATCACATCCCTACAAGAGAATATCGAACACATTCATCACTCACTGTCCCAAATACAAATGTTTTGAAAACATAGAAACAAACATAAAATTAACAAGTGGCAACAGAACTAAGTGCCACAGGTAAAATCCCATAAATATATAGGCAAAGATACAGAATTTACTTCACTAATTACCCCACGCGGAATCTCTCTTCTAAAACCTCCCAAAAAAAGAGTAACATTCAGAGTTTACCTTAATGGTGGATTGTTGTTGTATGCTAAGCGTGGTGGTTAAAGCAGAAGCAAGAAGAAGCAGTAATATAAGCTTTTTGGTTTTCAAATCTACGGACTCGACTACATTCTCTGATTGGAAAGACTCGGCTCTAGTCCAAAAGGAAGATCATGTCGTCTGTCGCGAACAATCTCTTCGGTAACCTCTCCTTTGCAAATTCAACAGGAGGAGCCTCCACTACAAAAAAAAACTCAAATTAATTAGGCATTACAAAACATATACCCGCCAACTAGGTCTAGAAAAAAAACCCTTCATCGGGACAAACCCTACCAGTGACGGACAAACAGACACCGACGCATCATCGACAAAAAACTAACCTATCGCAACTTCCTTGCCCGCCCGTTCTCGTCATCATTACCCCATTGTCTCTCGCCTTTGAAGCCTCGCTGTCAAATGAAATTCGGAATCGCTCTTTTGGCAACCGTCGGCCGTATAAAAGAAAAGTTTCACTCGGATGTAAATAAAAAAATTAAACTTTATTTTCAAATTCAAAATTCAAAACCAAAGAAAAAAAAACCTAATTAAAACTAACACTGGTTTATCATTTCAAGGGACAATTCAGTATTCAACCACTCATAAAGTGTCTTGGTAGCTGGTAGCATAAAGTGACCTTTTATGATAGATAAAGTGATAATGTGACTCAGAAAGTAAATTACTCTTTGGCAACATTCCCTAGTTGTCAGTACTCAACAGAGAAGATGGATGCTAGAACAAGACCTATTTTCGAGTAAACCATTTACTCCCTCCGTTTCAGATTATTTGTCATTCTAGGTTTTTACACACAGATTAAGGAAACATTTAATTTTACATATATTTCAATATAAAAACACAATTACCAATATACCTAACCAATTTTCAACCAATAGAAAAATAGAATATCATATAAACATAATAAATTTTGTCTTAAAACTCTAAAACGACATTTATTTTGAAACGAAATTTTTCCTCTAGAATGACATCTAATTCGAAACGGAGGGAGTATAACTTGTCTCATGTTATATGTTTTTAAAATGATAAAGAAACGAGCAACCTCCCACATCGGCTATATTTCTACTATCACGAATGTATAAATATGAGTAACAATCAAGGCGGTCAACAATTGTCAGTGGAATAAGTGATTGGACTATGGGCTTGTCAAAGCTTAGGTCCAGGAAAGTCGCCGGGCCACCTATCCGCAGAGATGCGGCCTTGGTAAACGAGAGAATCTTGTGCTTGGAGAAACATAACTGGCTGAGACGCGTGTGTGGAGCCTTCACGGTCTCTCCAGCCAAGATATATTGCCAAATCTAACAGTAATTCACTTGGGTCCCTTAACGGGATTTACCAGAACGGGGCTTACTTCCACTGACAAAACTTTTATGTTCTCCCAAAAAATGAAAACAAGAATAGTTGCATTTATACATAGCAGTTACAAAAACCTATACAAACTTTGTTTTGTCTCCAAGACCTTCAAAAATAGATCATAATAATGTCTTCAAGACTAAAGTAAACACAAACTCTCAACATTGGTAAACTGAGAAGCTCTTGCTTTTCCACAGAAAACTGAATGCTCTTCTCATTTTTTTTCTCGAGGCTGACTTACACTGCGGTTTCGACTCTGTTACATGTGATTCTTTCTCTTCTTGGCTTGTCACCTCTCCATGTGGTTCTGTTGTAAGATGGGTTTGATCCCTCTGCCTTAGTTCCCTAAACAGTGTCAGCAGCTTCTGCGCCCTCTCTCTTCCCTGTTGAGTCCCGTTCACGGAGATAGACACCAAAGAAGGTATCACACCTTCTTGTAAAACCATTTGGCTACAAATCTCACTATGGTTGCATAATATAAGAAGCAATGAAACTGCTTGTTCTTGCTCATTTGCTTCACCAGTGTCAAGAACCGTGGCGAGGTTGCTCACAAGGCCAGGTACTGAAACCATCTCGTCTTTTCCTGCCTCGTTCAAAACAAGATTTAACAAGACAGATAAGGACTTCTCCGTCCATCGTTGGTCATCACTAGTGGTGAGTGATTGAAGAGCGTTGACGATGTCAGCAGATAGAAGGCAAGGAATGTTGAGAGAGTAGGTGGAGAGGTGAAAAAGAGCGTGAAGGGCATCCACTTTGCATTGAGTTTCAGTCTCTGTCCAAAGAAGATTCACCAAGAAAGGAACTGCCAGACTCGAACCTATGATGGGTTTTGCATCTTCAAGACAAGAGAGGTTTAGATAAAGTGCTGTTACTGAACCATGGGACTGTGGGTTACATAGCATTTCCTCAAGTAGATGAGTGATTCCTGATACTAACATCAACTCCTTGTTCCTGAAAGTCCACACAAGATATTTTCTTAATGTGTGAAAACTCCAAAACATTAAATCTGTTTTTAAATATGAATGGAGAATTTAGTAATACCTGTTGTTGTCCACAGCCAAGTTAAAGAGAGCCAAGGCTCCAACTTTCTGAGCTGAATCATTCTTTTCATGGAGAGCTGCTCCAAGAAACTGAAGCAAAGCTTCAACACAACCGTTTTCCTCCATGAGAATCCTAGCCTCCTCATCATCTTTTAGCAGTACTCGTATTTGCTCAACAACTCTGCACTTCTTCCTTAAGTTATCCACTTCACTCAAAGTGGTCAACAAATCTGTACATTGTTCAACAAGAGTAACTTCAGCTTCCTGGTATTCAGATTCACATGCTTCCTCTTTAATAGTTCCACTTTCTTCCAGAGGAACCACCTTCACATCCTTAAACTTACAAGAACCAACAAAACCTTTTGGTGTTCTCGTGTTGTCGGTGGACTCGGACTCAGAAAATGCCAGCCTCCAGTAGTTAAGGTCTAGAGACTCTGGAGGTCCATCAGGGACCTGAACGCCATTCTGTTCACACCAACTAGAGATTAGAGCCTTGACACAGTAGTTAGGAGTCAAGCATAGATGAGAGAGCTGCTGCTGAGTTTTAGGACATGTGTTGTGTCCATCACTAAACCATTTCTCAATACAGATTCTCTCATAGGTTTGTCCAGACGAGACAATAACAGGATCATACATTAGCTGCAATGATATCGGACACCTCAACTCTTCTGGTGGAACAGACATCTGCACAGAAGATCTCCTGCTGTTATTACAAGGTCTGAAGTTGAATGAACTCAGTTTTGACAGCTGTCTGTCGAAAGCACGACCAGGGGCATCATCAAGAGATCCCTGAATGGTCGGTGAACAAGGCAATGAGCTACTACCTTGTGAATCATTGTCATCCCACATCTCACTTCTGAATAGCTTTGAGTACTTTCTCATGAGATGTAAAAGGTAAGCCACTATTGATTCTTTCCTCTTATCATCTTCCATTCTTGCCCTCTCTATGAGTTTCTTGAGGCATCTGCGCTCTGTTAGAGCTGCTCTTGAAGAAGTGATACCTAGTCTAGTAGCAGCTTGATGGAAAACCTCGAGTTCATTATTTTCTGATGAGCTCTCAAATTTGCCTCCTTGTTGCAGCAATCCAATGATTTGATCGCTGATCTCCTTCTCTATTGGATCAAGTGAGAACTGAGTGTTCTCCAGTTCCATCAAAATCTCCAAAATCTGAAAAAAGATATAAGATATAAAGACAAGAAGTACAAAACAAAAGTACTAAGAGAGAAGAACACAGAGAACTATAACTACCTGAGAACTAATGGACTGTTGGACTATGTCTTCAACGCGTCTTAGGCTATCTATGAGAGAAGATTTCGCCTTGTCAAATTTCAAAACTACTGATTCTCCTGTTATAGCCTACATGTCAAAGGAGCTGGTTAGCTAGGGAGTCTCCCAAAAAAGGAACTGAAAATTTTTAAAGACATAAATAGAAAAGGAAAGGTTACCAAATATAGTTTACTAGATTCAGTGCAATGGCGTAGAATGTTGTTCACTTTTTCTAAAACTACATGAAGTGAACACAAAGCTTGAATTCCAGATTTGCTTCTTGGCCTAGCATCTTCGAGAGAGGGGAAAATAGACATGATCTTGCAGTAGATCACTGAAAGGGCATTGCACATTTCTCCATGTACCTATAACAGGAATCTGTTAGTACTTCTTTACACTTACAGTCAAAGATAAGACATGTTGCAGTTCTTATTAAACTATGACAAGATCAGTCAAACAAATCAAAAACTATGAAGATTTCGCATAGAATGAAAGCATTAGTTATGAATGTAATAGAAGGTGTAAACAAGATGAAACAAAGAAGAATATAGATAGACATCTAGATACAAGATCAAGAAAATGTCTTAGGGAGAGATCTCAACAAAAATTGGATATGAACTTGATTCATATACCTTGGCATCACCAGGGGCAAAGAAAATTTCTTCAACTTCATTAGCATCCATTGTTTCAATATCCTCGCCGTTTATATCTATGACAATAGCTCTATGTAGGATTAGGATTCAATACTACAAGAATAAAAAGAGACATGGATCAGATCATCAGTGAGAAGTTAGAAACACAACCCAGGTCAGTGTTTTCTCAACAGCAACGTGTTGTGTTCAGACAAATACAAAACTAAACGAGACTTAAATGTGAAACAGAGCAAAGAAGATAAAAATATGCAGAATCATCAAGATAACAAAACCCATAAATCAACAAAGAAGATACTTGGATGACAAGTAACAGAGGGAAGAAAACAATAACACAAGAACCAAAAAAAACTGGCTAGCTCCTAGAAAAAAAAACGCAGATGAACATAAAAATCTGGTGAAACAGAGGAGTCCACATACCAAGCATGAATCATTGATCTGCATCCGATAGAAGTTGGCAGGACAACGATAGAGTTGATCATAAACCAATCAAAAGAAGAGCATTAAAAGAGGCATTAGTATAGAGATTATTTCTTCTTGAGATGCTGTTTCTGGGTAGTTTCCACCACGGTATGATATTACAGTTTATGAGATTTTCAAGGCAAACTTCTCGATCTCAACAATTAGAGAGAATGAGTTTTGGCTATCGCTAATAACGATTGAAATTTTTTGAAGAGAAAAAAATATATTAAGTGAAAACTGAAAAGAAAAGGATCGAGAAGTTCTTTGAAGTCAAAATAAAGCCTAAACTTGTGAGTGCACACAAACAGCTTTGTTTTATCATTTCTAAATTTATTCTTTTAGTGAAAAGAAAGATTCTGTTTATTGTTTAATCAAAATGGTAATAGTATTTTTTTTCAAATGATTTTGAATATTAGATTTGCATTAGCAACGGTATTATTAAGGGGACATCTTAATTATTTAAACACAAAAAGAAACAGCTTCTTCAAGATACTCATTATTTCTTTTAAATCATTGTGGTCGTTGGATGTGATTAAAGAGAAAAACATTATGGTTGTTTGGTCGTTTAAATACAAAAATGTCTTTATAAAAAATGCAGTGTAACTATTTGAAAAATAAATGCAATTTTGAAGAATTCAAATGAAAAATATTGAGGTTCTATTCTCGATCATTACTTACTAAAAGAAATTGATTATGATCTTCAAGTTTATAATTTTGTAGATATTTTGACACAATGGCTCGGTCGCTGTAGTGTATGGTCAAACCAACGAGAGGACCAGTTTTCACCGACATTCATATTGTAAATTAATCACTGTTTGTTTCGATATAGAGTTATACTGTAATTATAGCACCTCTAACGCTGAAATATTCGAAATGGATTTCTAAATAAAAAGTATTATTATTTTAATATGTTCAAATTAATTCTTACTAAAATGAACTAGTTAATTCATTTTAAGCCTTACATATTCACAAGTGGTTAAAGGAATTTCACAAAATATTGATTTTCAAAAGAAAACGTCTTTTTTTTGGTCTCGCTCCTTTTCTACTTTATTTTATCATAAATAACTCTATAAACTCTGACACTGTAAATGCTCTTTAGCATATATTATCTATGTTCTGTTTATCAAATGTGGCAGTCAATAAAAATAAAACATATATGATGGTCGGCTGTTATTTTTCTGATGGACTTATTATATTTTGGATGAATATGTCAAAACAATAAGAAGTCTTATGATTTAAAAAACAAAAAAAATTCTAAGATCTGATTGTTAACATTGGAAAAAATAAAGAATTACATATAATTTTATATATTGGCTATTAGTTTTAAAAATGGTCTAACATTTTCAAAAGATAAATTTGATTTAAACGCAGTTTAAAGAGATTAATTTTTGGAAAAAAATCAACTGCTATTAAAAATTGCAGCGTTGTACTTCTAAATCTGTAGATTTGAGTTTATGATAGACTCATTAAATATGATAAATCCGTACAATACATATCAAATACAGTTATACTTCTAACTAATAAAAGAGTTGGTTAATTAATTATTAAACTTCGATATGGCTGATGTTACTTAAGCAAATAAGAATAATACAGATGTTTGAATTGTATTGGAGGGAGGGTTGAGGGGGTTGCCGACTTCGACGGCCGACACGCGCTGACATTACATGCATATGTCGAGTATGTAGATCTATATATGTATATATATTTATTTTGTCGTCAAGCTACACTGACTCTACGAAAACTTTGCAAACCACCCTGATAACTCTGTATCCATATGAATAACGATAGACAATTGTTTTCTGGCATTTTGTGCTAGACTATCCGTCTTAATATTCATCGTTCAGGGTATATGAATGAGCTGTGAGTAAGTGAAACTCTCTCGAAAGATCTTTATGTCTTCCAAATAAATCGCAAATGCTGGTCATTCTTCTGGTGTAGAAATTATTTTCACCAAATGAACACAATCCATCGCAAAAATAACATGATATTGCCGTAAATTCCTCATACTTTCCATCGCCCAGATGAGAACTTCAATTTCTGAATGTAAGGGTGAGATACTTGCTCTCGTATTCCTTACTCCCATTAAACCCTCGTAACCTTGTAATGTGCTATACCATCCTTGTCCAGAAAAAGGTTCTTTAGCTTTCCATGATCCATACATAAAACACCAAAGTCCCGATATCGAAGGTAAACTAAATTCCCCGGTTCGGCTCCACTAGGTACCGCTGCTGCTTGAGCCTTCATCCAAAGCAGACTTTTTGTCTCTGCTAATCTCAATGTTTCACTGGTGATTTTCCAATTCCTTGGATAACCACCAAAATACACCATAAAATTCACCATAAAATTCATGCAAAATGGTGATTTTCCAATTCCTTGGATAACCACCAAAATAGTTAATCCATAGTTATGAACAGTCCCTGAGCTGGAAAAATATCTGGATGAGACGGGATTTTTGAAAGTGTCCACACTTGTACCACGGGGGAACATTCGAAAAACACATGATTAATGGATTCCTAACTCGCCCCACACCTGACACACTCGACATCACCTTGCAAACCCCTACGTTGCAGGTTTTTCTTGACCGATATACAACCCAAAACTAACTGCCAAAGAAAATGTTTTATTTTCGGTGGACAGCGAATTTTCCAGCAGTGAGTTTTTAATGGAATTACTGTGGGCCCATAAAACGGTTCCCCTTTTTCTCTATCTAGATAAACTCTTTCTACCTGATAATCTGATTAGCAGTATATCTCTCATTAGTCGTGAAATGTCATCCATCCTGATCAACCAGTCGATGCTTACTCAAAGGTATACTCTCTATAATCTTTGCATCCTCTGGTGCCACGAATAACCTAATTACCTGTGAGTTTCATGTCCGTGATATTGGGTATATGTAGATCTATATTAAATACCTAAATTACAATAATACCTCTCTCAATATATTTTTACTTTTTGTGCACTCCTCTCTCAATATTCTTGAACAGCCTTTATTGATTTCTTTTATTATATTTATTTTTCAAAATTATTTTTTGTCCACCATGTTCGCTTTTTCGAATTATTCCTTTTTAAAATACCAAAATTTGTAAAGATTATAATTTTCCAGTTTGGGCTTTATTCCAAAATAATTTAGAAAACTTGAAAAGGAAGTCTACAAAAAAATATTTAGGAAATTTGAAAAACTAAAATTGTCGTCTCTTTATTTTCTTTAGAAAGAAAACTGAATTATCAACTAATAAAACAGTTTTTAATTTTTAATCTGAATTTTATTAATCATTTTTAATAAAAAACTAGATTTGACTTGTCAACTAAAAACTAGATTTTGACTTGTCAACTAAAAACCAAGTCAAAATCTAGTTTTTTATTAAATCAGATTAAAAATAATGACGAGTTTTCCAATGAGTTGAGGACGATGATCAGACCACAGTGAGAAGCTAACGTTGATGAGCCGACAGAGATATACTGGTCTGCAGCAAACTCGAAAGGAAGACGACGAAATATCAAAGATGAAGAAGGATAAATTTACTTTTGATGATCTAATTAATAATGTAGTGAAAGGAGGTTCATATGGACATTGGCCATCTTAATTGAAACATATTTTGTGACTTTGGCATTAAAGGCTAGATATTGAAGAAAAAGTTGATATATGACTATTTGAGGCCATTTCTCAAAATAAAATCCTTAAGTTCTAAAAAAGTCATATTACTATATTTTTAAGGGAAGTTAACTCAACTAGTATGAATTTTATTAATTATTATCACAACCATACAAAACTTTTTTTATTACTATCTTTTTTTTAATACCCAGCGTGCCCTTTTTTTACGTTGTGAGAAAAAACATATTTACGAGAAATAAACTAAAACAAATGTGAGACATATAAATGTTTATTTAAGTAAATCTATTTAAAACTTAATATATATATATATATATATATATATATATATAGAAATTGCAGTTTATAATAAATCAAGCTTTGTAAACAAAATAATTCCGCGCTGTAAAAGCGCGGGTCAAAATCTAGTTGATTCTTTAAAACTAACATTTTTTTCTCAAACAAAATCAAGGTTATTTTCGTTTATAAAAAGGATGTCCGTACAGAAAAAATATGTCAAAAATATAATGTGTCTCTAGAAGTAAAGATAAGACAACATGTGTCCTTCTATATAACACACTCATTTACATCCGTCTTTAGTAGGGGTTATGGTGTGTGCTCCTCGCAAGTCGTAAATTCTTTTCCTTTGATTAAATAACCGACCCAAACGAAACCCTTTTGTGTCCATAAATATATAAACTGCGGGCTCCTAATATTTCTATGAAAGACTATTTTTAGTAGTGTTTAAAGTATGTTTCAAATCACACAATTTCTATATTTTGTGTTGTTTATTCTCTGTGAGGGGCTGTCCGGGGCGAGGTGTATCCAGAGCCGGTCATATTGTTAGTAGGATCTTGAAACATTTGCATGGGCTCCAAATTATAGAATTTCCATTTTATTTACATAATATGTGCATATATTAGATAATAAAGTATAGAAGATAATTAAAACTAATTATAAAATATGAAATTAATTCTATCATATTATATAAAATAAATAGACTATTATGGCTGACTTTTTAGCGAAAGATTAATTATTAGAATAGCATTCATTTGCCGGCTAGTTTATTTAACGATACAGCTGACTTCTTGCGTTTCATCTCTGTTATGGCTGATTGTTAACAAAAAGTTAATTACTAAAATAGTATTCACGTTTTGACTGACTTACGGTGTATTAAGTGGCTGACTTCTTGTGGCTGACTTAAATGTTCGTTTGGTGGCTGAATAACTGATTTTCCATGTCATCATCCATGTCAGCTTTTATTTTCCATGTCATTACTAACTACAACAACGAAATTAGGGTTTATGTTACAGACGCCGCTATCTGTTCTTCACCTTCTTCTCTTTCTCTAATTTCTTATGGATCCAGTAATCATTGTTTCAGGTAAC
>CAKOAT010519599.1:0-19078 GCA_932364175.1 Eruca vesicaria subsp. sativa
CCTCAAATCATTCTCAATGCGTAGCCGGACAGAAACTCGTCGTTTTTGTCGTCCATGAGCATCCAACGATTCCTCCACCACCACCACCGAGAAAGATCCATCCATTCGGAAAAGATTACAAGGTTGGTGACTCCAACGAATGGAAGGTTCCTGAAGAGAGTGACTTCTATTCCAAGTGGAGTGAGGAGAAACAGTTTCATGTGGGAGACAATCTTCTTTTCTACTACAACGACCAAGTCGATGACGTCCTAGAAATCAGCAGTGATCTTGAGTTCAAATCTTGCGACACTACTTCTCCTGTTGCCGTGCACAATGGGGGACAAGATCTCATTAGCCTAACAAAACCAGGAATACGCTATTTTATTACATCAAAGATTGGTCATTGTGAGGATGGGCTTAAACTTCGAGTTGTGGTGCGACCACTTACCAGAAGTGTTCCGAAGAAGATGCAGTCGTCACCTTTCGACCGCCTCATCAAGTGGCTACATGACTCCTTCAGACCTCACCCCCATCACTAATAATTTTCTTTTTTCCTGTTTGAGCTTAGCTTATTATTGTTTTTTTCTCACTCGTTTTTGCTCTTTCGTTTATTTTCCAAATAGTGTATTTTTATTTATTTCTATGGTTGTGGAGAAACTTGATTCAATAATAGTATTATTCCTTAAACTAATTGACTCATAAGTAGCTCCATCTCCAAAGTCAATAATAATAATATGGTTGTAATTGATTCATAACCATATTAACTTATCCGATTCACGTATTTTAAATTCAAGCTAAATATAACCAAATAATCAAAAATAATAATATTATTTAATTTGATTCAGGTTCATTTTTGATATATAGGATTTATAAATATTCAATTCCTTATATGATTATACATATAAAACATATAACATTAATTATGAAAAATAAAATATTAATTTATAAAAATGTGAAATTTAACATTCGCACAGACATACGAATTAATCTCTAGTTCTTTGGTATGAGAGTATCCACAATGGTGTGTGTTTCTATTTATTTCTATCATTGTGGAGAAAGTTGCATTCAGTAAAAAGATACCTCCACATCCATGAAAAAACAACGAAACTGAACAAAAATATCCTAATGGATTAGACAAAGAATGAAAATAAAATTTTGTCATGCGTTAACATGGCACATTTAAAAAAAAAATCAATTATATGAAACCAATAACCAGTACACATCTTATTTTATGTTTTTTTTTTCAAAGTTGCTAATTAAGATGATTGTGACATGATAATAAATACTTTATGATGATGACATGTGTTAAACTATTTATCATGATATAAAATTAATTCATAAAAAATAACTACTAATTAACCTTATTGTGATACATGACAATAAATACTTTAATATAATGACATATGTTAAACTATTTATCATTAATATAAAATTAATTTATAAAAAATATTTTATAGTAATTTTCTTTTAAAAATCTTAAACAAAAGAGAATTGTATTAACATTTATTAGCAAATTTGTACTTTGTAATAGTTTTCACAAATAGTAGTTTTTTCACAATAAACAAAAAACGTATAAACCCGAATCATTTATAAATAATCCTACAAATACAAGAAATTATTTAATAAAAAACTAACCAAAAAAAGAATTTAAAATCTTACAAATACTAACAAACAAATATATTTAATAGTAAATTTTTTTTCACAAATATTTAACAAAAGAGAATTGTAAAGTTAAAAATAAAATTATTTGTTTATAAATAACTAACTTTTTATGTTTAATAGACAATTTCTATTTAAAATCAAAAGTAAAAAAGAGCGACAAATATTCACATCTATATAGGTTAAGATTTCTAATATTATTTTGACAATACAACAAATTTTATACATGAGTATCTTTTTTATTGTTAAAAAGAGTATTTTTTTATTTTTTTTATACAACTCTAATTCTTTTATTATTATGTTTTCTACATCTTATATGTTGTAATTCTTGCAAAATTACATCATCGTATATTAGTACATATGAATATTATGAATATGTATTTGTACATGTAAGAAAATATATAGTCAGTCATAGTGTCACTTTATTATGACATCATGTTTGTACATATTTGTATAGGTCATAAGTTACTTTATTACTTTTTTACTTTTTCTTATTTAGTATTTTCTTTCTAATTTAAATATTTATATATTTGTTAATTAGAATCATCAAGTAGATAATGAACTCATAAACTTATTTAATATAAGAGATTGTAAATAAAATATATTTTTTACTGCCGTAGTACATATTATTAGAAAGTGGAAAGCATAAAAAAGAATAACGAACTTATTGAAATGATGTTTTTAAAAGAACTTACAAATATTTTGAGAATGTAAACATATTTGTTTTTCAAAGAACTTACATATATTTTTAATATTAAATTTAATTTTTATAAATACTAGAAAACACAATTCAAAGATGTGTTCATCAATCTCTTCTAAATAAGATTGAAGATAAGTTACGTGAAATAAATCTTATTGAAACCGAGAATTTTAATATGTAAGTTTACATAAATGTACATGTAGTGGTGAGAAACCATAATGAATTTCTAAGAAACTAATTTGAATACTTTTTTAATTTTTAGAATATTGAATGGTTGAAAAGGGGTATAATGATTTGTTTAAATCTTGAGAAACTTTCTTCCGAGAGATGCTTTTTTCCTCTTTATAGCATGTTTAACGCTCATGCTTAGAGGGTGCTTATCACCTGGGCCCCCACAAAAACAACAAGTTTCGACGCCTGCAACTCCCGTTCAAGCGTCCTGTTTTTCCAACGCTTGCACTATTTCGCAGGCCCACTGACACGTGGCGGCCCGCGATTGGTTCCTCTTTAATTTTTTTTGTTTTAATTCGTAAAAGCAGAAAAGTTTTTTTTTTTTAAAGAAAAAAACTAAGCACCCTTTTCTAGGTTTCTGGATAAACATGTTCTTAGTCTTTTATTCTAAAAACCTTTGGGAAGAAACACCCACTACTAATGACCTAAAGTCTTAGAACACAAATTTCAGATTTTCAAAATTACGAAGATTTAACTCAATTGAAAAGATATATCCAATCACTTATATTGTATGTTACTAATATTTAGATATATATATAGATATATGTATAATTAAATAATATTATTTTCTAATATATGTAATTGGATATATCAAGAATATGGAAAACGATTATGTTTGTGGTGTCAAACTTTTTTTTAACGCTGGATTGTATTATTAAGCCATTTAGGCAAATAGTTTTACACAATGAAAATTGGTAAAAACAATATAGAAAAAAGATACACCAGTAGGGATCCAAAGTAAACTAACACATCTATTAGTATATGGATGACTAAAAATTCCATGTGAAAGCTTCATATTTGCTTCTGAAATTGTTGAATCTCGTAGGAGATAATCTTCATATTAATCCAGAAACACCACGCTTCAGACTTAGTTGAGAACGATTGTTACTCTCTTTTTATTACTCCAGTAGGAGCCAACGAGAGAAGACAACTCTTTATATTGCTCTATTGATAATAACAGAGCCAAAGAGATTACCGTTCCATAGAATTTCATGCTGTCTTTCGAAGTAACCATAGTTTGCAGCAAAAAAACCATCACCATCCAGTGAAGAACCATCAACGATTGAAGCCGGTAAGACCCGTCGCCACCATCCGCAGTAGATCTGTCAATTACCTTTTCTAAACGATTCAATTGAACCGAAGTTTTTTCCATTCCAAATCCATTGGAAAAACCATACAGAAGAACAATCCAAAATTTTGCCAGATTCAAAATAAATTGGCAATCAAACAAACTAGAAGACCATAACAAATCAAAGAAATAAAAATAAGAAAAATTAAACAAACCGATGTCGGAGCTATAGAAGCCTCCGGCCATCGGCTTGAAACTAAAAAATCTCTCTTTTTTTTCTCGATTTGTGGTGTCAAACTATGTCCATCTTTTGAATACTTACTATAATTTTATTATTAGAAATGTTGATTTTATTAATGGTAGAACTAACACATATATAAGTGGTTCGAGATTCGTAAGATCTTCATGAGGACAGTAAATATAACAATAATCATAGTATCATGCTTTCTAAACTACTTGAAAAAAAAACAATTTTATCATCTTCACCTATTGTGCTATCGATTTGCTTTTAAAACTTTTGATAGAACTTTAGGAAATTTACTTTATGTAAAAAAATCAGATGTAATAAACTCAGCTTAATAAAAATCAAATACAAGCCTAATCAGAAAAGGATTCAAGAGATTTTTGAAAAAGGAAAAAGAAAACATACATATCAGAAACGGGATTATAGTAAAATCTTTAAGCGGCAAGGATTAGGTTCCGTAAAAGATGTTATATAAAGAGAGTTAGGGTGGCCTTGTTTTCTCATATTCAACGTTCTCTGCTTTCTATTAATTACTATGGCGACAGCAAGAATGTTCTGCTTCGTGCTGGTGATGATTCTAATGGGAAGTTGTTGCTCGGCAAAAATCTACAAAGTGGGAGACTCGAAGGGATGGAGAGCGAAGAAGGGCGGTAACTATTATGAATGGGCTAAGCGTAAGGAATTCCAAGTGGGAGATTCTCTGATGTTCGAATACGATGGCAACGTCAATGACGTCACTCAAGTTAACAGTCGTTTGGAATACCAATTCTGCAACTCTCATTCTCCTAAAGCTGTCTACAACACGGGGCACGATGTCGTGACTCTCACGGAACCAGGTTATCACTTCTTCATCACCTCAAATCATTCTCAATGCGTAGCCGGACAGAAACTCGTCGTTTTTGTCGTCCATGACCATCCAACGATTCCTCCACCACCACCACCGAGAAAGATCCTTCCATTCGGAAAAGATTACAAGGTTGGTGACTCCAACGAATGGAGGGTTCCTGAAGAGAGTGACTTCTATTCCAAGTGGAGTGAGGAGAAACAGTTTCATGTGGGAGACAATCTTCTTTTCTACTACAATGACCAAGTCGATGATGTCCTAGAAATCAGCAGTGATCTTGAGTTCAAATCTTGCGACACTACTTCTCCTGTTGCCGTGCACAATGGAGGACAAGATCTCATTAGGCTAACAAAACCAGGAATACGCTTTTTTATTACATCAAAGATTGGTCATTGTGAGGCTGGGCTTAAGCTTCGAGTTGTGGTGCGACCACTATCCAGAAGTGTTCCGAAGAACATGCAGTTGTCACCTTTCGACCGCCTCATCAAGTGGCTACATGAGTCCTTCAGACCCCACCCCCATCACTAATAATTCGTTTTTTTAGATTAGCTTATTAGTGTTTTTATTCTCACTCGGTTTTGTTCTTTAGTTTATTTTCCAAAATAGTGTGTGTTTGTTATTTATTTCTATCGTTGTGGAGAAGCTTGATTCAATAATAATATTCTACCTTACACTAATTGACTCATCAGTAGCTCCACCTTCAAATTTAAAAATAATAATGTGGTTATAATTGATTCATAACCATATTAACCTATTCGATCGATTCAGATATCTTGAATTTAAGCTAAATATAACCAAATTATAAAAAATAATCACATTATTTAAATTTTATTCAGGTTCAATTCTGATATATAGGACTTAAAAATATTCAGTTCTTTATATGATGATACATATAAAACATATAACTTTAATTATGAAAATAAAATATTAATTTATAAAAAATGTAAAATTAAACCTTCGCACGGACATACGGATCGATCTCTAATTATTTATTATGAGAATATTCACAATGGTGGATTGTCAAGTAATTTTCAAAATAAAAATAAATTGATAAATAGAAAAAAAAAGGCACGAGTAATTCACAATGGCATGAAAATAGACAACCCCAATCAATAGCTGTACAAATCTAGACTGAAAACCCGAAAAAAACATGTACTAGTAGGTTAACCAAACAAAATCTTGTAAGTTTAGGATAGTCCGCAGATACCCGAATTTTTATTTTTTAATTTTTATGTTTTTTTTAACTAAACTAATATTGAATCTCTAGAATATTTAATTTTCAATTATGTTTCCTTCGCAAATGTTTAACACATGTTCTTAGACACACCTATGTACAACGAAGTTCAACACATGTTCCCTATAGGTGTGTGTATAAGAACATGTGTTGAATATTGTTGCCCACCAGGTTGGATTCATATGCTTGTTATATATACTGAACACATACACGTTCGTTATATATAACTCGCCATTTATTAAACCTTATGGTAATTATTCAAAAATCAAATGTTAGTTTTATTTAAAACAAAAAATGTTACGTGCAAACTTATATGAAAATCTTTAATGTAACAAATTATCCTTTTAATTGTTTTGCATGTTATATAATTTCTAATGTAACAAATTTTTATTATCTATATATTTCAAACTGTTTATATAATTATTCAAGTAGTATCATATGTATTTATATGTATATTATAAGTTACTTAATGTAATCTTGATGTTTAATTGTTTCTATAAATAAATTATATTAAGTCATTTATATTAAGATGTTTTGATTGTCTTTTTTGGCAACATAGATTAGATAAGATAATTTTAAGATTAGTTTTCTTTAAAAAAAAATTAATAAATAAAGGAAAATTGAAATATCATCAACTATCCAAATTAAAAGAGTTAATTCTAAACTTCACCTATGAATGACACGTAAGTAAATTTACTAAAATGACTTCTCAATTAATATAGTATGATCGATGAGAATAAGATATTTTAAATATAAAAATACTTTAATCATTTATAAAAGTGATAACTCAACTATAATATCACATTGTCAATTACAATGATTAATTTTTTTTAAAGATTATATATTTGATTGTTTTGCATTCATTTGACACAATTTTATAATGTATGTTTATAGTGAATAAAAATATTATTAGGTTTTTATTTATTAGTTAAAATATTATTTATGGTATCCACTACAAATATAATATTTTAAAATCGTTTATATAATTATTTATGTAGTATCATATGTATCTATATTTATATTTATATTATAAATTTATATAATGTAATCTAGGATAATTAGTTGTTCAACAAAAAAATATGTTAATTCATTTAAATTTAAGATGTTTGATTGTTTATTTGGTAATATAAATTAGATTAGATAATTATATTATTAGTTTCTTTTTAAAACATTGATTTAAATAAATGAAAATTCAAATACCAACAACCAGTCAAATTAAAAGAATTAATTATAATCACCTATGAGTGACACCTAAGCAAAAATCACTAAGTGGCTTCTCAATTAATATATAGTACGATTTTAGATTTTATAAGTATGTTAGATTTCAGCTACTATAATTTATAAAAAAATTAAAAAATAAAGTATAACTATTTTATCTTGGAAAAAAATAACAAATAATTGTAAGAACTTATTATTTCTTAATATTTGTGGAAAGATCAAAATGTTTAGATTTACGTGAATCTTAATAATTATATTTATTCGTAACTACTATTATTTGATAAGAGTTTCGCATTAATATAATAATATTTAATATAATTGAGTTAATTAGCTATTTTAAAAATTTGCACCAATAGAAAAATAATTGTTTATGAATTTTTAAATAAATTTGTGAGAATATCTTGTTTAAATATCGATTATATCTCTCTCGGTTTTTGTATTTTTTTAATGTTTAACACGCTGTCTGAGATATCTTTATTTTTGATGCTTTAAGTTATTTCATTTTGAAGATTCTAATTTAGTTATTGTAGCTATACACTATTTATATTTCCAAACAAAAGTAAGGGGATTGGATTTCTAAATGAAGTAATAATATTTACAAAGATTCGTTGTGCGCGCATAGAATCCCTAAGTACTATACTTGCACGAAATCATGTTATCATCAGTTTTTTTATTGGCTCATGCATGGGTTGCATTTTGTAACCATATCCAAAAAGAATTAAAATACATAAATCAATGCTCACGCTCTTCCGGCGGAAGCGTTTTCTGGGACGAGACCGCCAGTGAGGGGCTGGCTCCAGTGGTGACTCGCTCGCAGCGAGGACACATGGTGAGGCTCGAGGCGGAGGCCACCGTGGGTGGACCTACCTTCATGGCTCTAAGCTCTTCTACTTCTCTATGGAGCCTGTGGTTTTGCTCAGTTAATGAACCAAACCACCTTTTAAGATACTCGCATTCCATCTCAGTCTGCTTCAATTTGCTCCTAAACCAAAATAAGTAAAAAGTGGGACGGTACGAGTTAAGAATTTTATCGATGTACCAAACAAAATTAAAGTTGCTTTATAATATACACAGAAGGATCAAATGCTTGTCGACTATGCAAATAATTATATTAAAAGTATATAAAATTATGGGAGCAAAAACGCATGAACGGCCAAATGAATTATGAGTCAAAGAGCATTCATGAAGTACACGAGACAGAAGAAAGAAAACACATTGATTGATTTATTTGAATAATTTAAAACATAGGAGTATTATAATAAGGTTGTGGTCATGATTATAGTTATATTTTGGGAAACCGTCATAATAGCGATATGACTAATGTTGAAACACTTCTTATTTATTGCACCATACCTTCCCATCTGTTCAATTATTGAGAGATCCGAATTCAATATTTTATTTTATGAGTAACAGTTTTGCTTTTCAACAATGACTAACGATTCATCGGTTGATCATTGATGAATACTATATGTTATGCACATGAACTAATAAGATTCATGCAGAAATGATAGAACTAATACCATTTACAAAACAAAAAAAATAAATGATAGAAGAAAAGGTATTAACTACTGATGACTATGAAACGTAGAGACATTGACACGTAAAAACAGGTATACGTACTTATGTATTATACACTCGTACACAAGCCAAAGTGATACTCCAACTTACATCACAGATTAAAAAACGTGTTGATGTAATATCATAATTGGTGGCTTTAAAATGCTGTTGTCACTTGTGAAAATAACCATGCAACTACACATACACGTGATGTAACATGTATAACTACTTCCACGTTAATATATTATTTATTAATATGTGTGTTTAATCGAGTGGCTGTTAATTATTTTATGGTTGTTTGACTTGGTAAGTTTAGGTCAATTGAAATTTTATTTTTAAATATGTATAGCAAGTGGCGATTCAGATACGGTATATAACTCATTGATAATTTAAGAAGAACCTAGAAAGAAAACATTACAAAACAAACATTCGATAGAGGAATCAGGAATGAGATATATGAAAAAGACAGCATTACCTTTTTTTATTTAAGGGTACGACTTATATGTTAACGGGGTGGGTCGAATCCGATTCAAATTTTATTTTCTGCTTTATGTTATATTCCGTCAACGTTTAACGCTTATGTGAACGCATGAACTCTCAATGACTCAACATAATCATCAACCACTCGCTTATTGTTTAACCTAATTATAGTCAGATATTTATTCACTAATGATGTAAAAAGGTGAATAAACAAATGAAAAAGAAACGGTACCTTGCTCTACGGTTTTGGAACCAAACTTCAATTTGTCTTGGCCGTAGCATCAAATGCTTTGCAAGTGCTTCCTTTTGTTTCTAAATGTTGCGGAGGAAAAAAGAGAAACATATTTTAATATAATTATTTTTACATATTCAAGGAAACTGAAAACAGTTGATGCTATGTGAAAAGGAATAATACTTACGGGATTAAGAGTATGATTCTGTCTGAAACTATCTTCAAGAAGACGAGACTGTTCTCTGGTTAGACGGAGTTTCTTACGGGGTGGAGCAGAGCCACCGTGGCTGAGTTCTTCATCGTCTTCAGACGACGATGGCAATCGATTCATGTCTAGCTTTAGCTGTTCTCTTCCTCCGCCGCCACTTCCTTCATCTGAAACTTATCGTGTGTATAGCATTATAAAATGAAACGACAAAAGGGAATATTGTGATCAAAATAAATCATATCTTTTGAACAGGATCAAAGAGATGAGACGATGAAAATATATGTATTTTTTAATCAATTTTACATTATAGAAAGATGGAAATGAATAGTTATTCATAAATGAGATCTCCTTTTTATTATGATATTTTTCCTTGTAAAATGATAAAATTAGATCATCAACAAACATAGTAACCGAACACAAGGTTCACACACACACACACACGTATATATATATATATATATATATTTGCATATAAAGTTACTTATGACCATTCTATATAATGTTATTTATTGAATATAGAGCTCACCCGAGTGAGGAGAGGAAGAGAAGCCTGGAACGGAGATAGTAAGATCCAAGTTTGAAGAATTTTCTGGTAAAATCGCCATTAATTAATAAATTTAGGGTTCTTGAGAACTAATAGAAGGTAAAGGTAAAGGTAGAGAGGGAGACTAGTAATGAAGTCTGAAGAGACAAACTTGAAGCGTGAAGATGCCTTTATATTTATATTAAGTTGTTAACACACATATATATATATATATATTTTTTGTTTTGTCGAAAATATATATATATATATATATGTGTGTATATATACATACACACGCACGCATGCGTAATCCATATGGAAGTAATAGCCTAATAGGTGATATATGTGTATGCGCACGTATATTATTGTCATATGACTCATATGTACGTAAATAGTAGTTTTATCACAAAAGGATAAACAATGTACTGGAGTATAGTATAAGGGGGGGGAAATCAAGATGCCTAATGTATAGGTGTGCATCTAGTAAAATTTATATTTTTGAGCCGTTACAAAATTATTAGAAATAAGTTTTAAAAATAAATTTAAATTTAGTCATTGATTAATAAATACAAGAGCGGGGGCATTTGACTGATGTTCGCGAGTCAAAGGAATATGAGAAGAGTCGTGCGATAAGTGGACACGAGTCGAACAGTAAATCAATAGAGGAGTAAATGCTGATTCCGTGTGGGAGACTAACCAGCAGGTTTTCTGTTTGTTTATGTAATTATTTAATTAGCATTTACTATTCTCAAAATTTTATTGTTATTTTTATTATTTTAAATCTACACTTTCGATTGATTATTTTCCTTTGAAAACCTGAGTCGGCCAAATATTTAGCTTGTGAAAATGATTGAGACCTGATCTCTTCTTACTTTATACGCTTCCCCAATTCCATGATCTCACATTACTTTAGTTTATATCTACTTTTAATTTTATACGAATATATGTTGATGATGACGTCTGTTATTACTTGTTAACTGGAGAGAAAATATAACTGGTTGAGATTATTGAGACAGAAACGCATTTTCAATGATCATAACTACTACATTAATTTGGGTTTGTTGAATTTGTTTGTACCGTTTATGGACGAGTCATTAATATTAAGAGAAGAAGATACGATGTTTCCAGATGCAATAATAATATATTATCTCCGTTTCAGTTTAATTATTGCTGTAAAGTAAAATTTTTCATTTTAAAATAAAAGTTGTTTTAAAATTTCAAGAGAAAATGTATTGATTTTATACATTATTTTATTTTTAATGGTTGAACTATGATTAAAAATATATGTAATGATGTTTTTGTTTCAAAAATACACAAAATAAAATATTTTTTAATCAGTGTATATAAACATAAAATAATAACTAAAATAAACAGAGAGAAGTTTATATAACTCTACGTGTGCAGTCTGCAATGTCCACCGGCTAACCATGAAACATGTAGTTCACATAACCATGAAACATGTAATGTTTCACGATTCAGTTTTACGCAGTGACTTGCGTGATTAAACATTGAATAATTATGTTATTAAAATAAATAATTATAATTATATTTTAAAACTTATACTTTGAACATTAAACTGAGCAGAATTTTAAAATTTAGTATATTAAATAAACAAAATAATTAGTTAGCATATTAAACTGAATAACAAAAAATAGTATTAAAAATTTATCAAAATTTAGTTGAAGTATTTTTTCATAAAACTTTCTCTTCGGTATATGGTTGCAAGTATGAATTTGTGTGGCTTTTAAAGCTTCAATTATTACTGTCATGGAAGGAGCATATAGTTTAAGGGTTTATCCAAAAAAAAGAACATATAGTTTAAGGGTGCGAGAGAAGATATTTTAGAAAATGAAAAAGAGGATCGATCCCCTATTTGCACAAACAGCTTTTGTAGGTTCCGATGAGCAAATCATTCGTCTTGGGACGTACACAGATTCATCTCCCGACATCACTATCTTCTAAGGTCAACAAAGTTCTTGTCTTGTCTCATAATCATTTTCTTCTACTCTTTGGATCCATCCAACCCACATTTCGTTTTACTTTTGCTACTCAAGAGGTTTCAATTTCAATTCGCACACAAAAGATAATCATCAGTTACATTAGTGCAAATACATCTAGATAAATATTTCGTTCGGATCATAATATACAATGTTATAGAGGTTTCAAAGTGTTTTACAATATTTTAATATTTTTGTGTTAACTTTATATTTATTCAAACCAATTACATTTTATGACTTTTATGAATAGTTAATATTTTATTTATATCTATAATGATGTGATCTAGGAAAAATGTATATTTCTTAGTTTTTGTACTTTTAAACATTGACATTAAAACCGAGGGAGTAAGATAATGTTTCATTATTGTGAATAAAACAAGGGTTATAAAGCCATCATATTTCTGTGTGAAAACTTTTGGTGTTGTAGTGTTAAAATTAAACATGAGAATTGTCTTCTCATGATTATCTTTAGTAACCCACCTCCCATGCTAATGCAACATATAAAAATATAAAAATGTAAAAAGGTCCCATAAATCATCATGAAAATAATGCCGACTTGCACCAATAATAGCTCACAGCCCAGAAAGATATGTTAATATATAGTATATGGTTCTATCTGAATCGATGATCCATTGATTATGTTTCGTTTCTCAAAACATGTTTGATATTCGTTGATAGTGATCGATTCTATCTTAGATCTTGTTGCAGAGAAGCAAAGTGATTAAAAAGATGGACAGATTTGCTGCTGGTGACAAGAAGACGCAGAATGATGAAACCACGCACAACAAGTGTTTGTCCATGAGAAGTGAAACAATTTACCCACACTTCAAGTTTCAACATGGAGTAGAAGCTTTTTTTGTTGGGGCAAAAGACAAGAGGAGACAAGGAGGTTAGTGGGTCCCATTCTCTGATGATTGGGTAGGAAACATTTTGTGGGTCCCTGCTTGTCTCTTTGTCCCTCCCCATTGGTCGCTACCCCCAAAAACTCCTGTCGGGTCCCCCATCACCATCCTATTACCACTTTTCTACAATTATTCACTCCACAAAACTCTCCTATAAACTTTTATAGATCCCATTAGTTTTCAAGTCCAATTAAGATGAGATTAGAATACTCTACATAGCATCAACTCCAAGTATCCTTCTTTTAGAACGCAAGATTGAAAGCTTAGATGACACCAAACATGCTCGATCTCTACTACGGCCACACAAGAATAATCTTGACCACAAAAGACTATACTTCTAACAACATGCCGTGTCGTGTCATAGTACAGAAAATACCAAAAAGAAAAGCGACATACTAAGTATGTACATTGGCCAGGTGCAAGCTTTTAGTCCCCTAGAAGACAAAGTGGCTGTCTCATGCTAAGCTCAGCTTTCAGCGCTGGAAACTTCTCCAGGTCGTGAGAGTCACCTAGAACTTTCTGTGGAAACAGAGCATCAAAAGGCAAATTATGATTACAGATAACACAGAAGTTCACTAAAATGATAGTAACGGTGAGAATGAATGTTTACCAAAGCGGCTATGTGGGCTTCCTGCAACATATTGCCGTCCATTTCTAGCCTAGCGACCGGGAACTCTGGTAAGTGACCAGACTGTTTCTTCCCAAGCAAGTCACCAGGTCCACGTAGGAGAAGGTCTATGTTTGCCAAGTAAAAACCATCAGAAGATTTCCCCAACATGTTCAGCCGTTTTAGGCTATTGGCAGTTGACCCTATTAGTAAGCATTTTGATTTTCTGGTTCCACGGCCAACGCGTCCTCGGAGTTGGTGTAACTGAGCGATTCCAAATCTTTCAGCGTTCATGACAACCATCATTGAGGCGTCTGGAACATCAACTCCTATCTCTATCACTTGGGTGGAGAGAAGTATCTGTGTCTCTCCGCTTCTGAATTTTCTTAGCGCCTCTTCTTTGTCGTCACTCTTCATCCTTCCGTGTAAGAGTCCGCAGCTGTAGTTTGGGAACTTTTGGGATATTACTTCGAGATCAGCAGAGGCAGCACGGAGCTGTGGCAGTTGCTCTGATTGTTCAATCACAGGATACACAAGGTATACTCTCCCTCCAGACTCCAGGTCTTTCAACATCATCTAACAGTTGAAAGATGATTAGGCTTGAATGAAAAATAAAGAAACAGAGTCTTGAATGATTTGTTTGTATGCTGAGAGAGCCATTACCGAGTAAACTTCGTTGAAGCCAGTCTCATTGCCCTCAAAAATGTGCGTCTCAACTGGTATTCTCCCAAGTGGCATGTCAGTAATCTGAAGAAAACAAAGAGAAGACGTTTTGAGTACATTGAACAAGTGAGCTTCTACCTAATGAATCGAAACGGAAACAGGTCACGTACTTGAGTCAAAGAAATATCTCCGTATAAAGCTAAGGCAAGTGATCTCGGGATTGGGGTGGCTGACATTGCGAGAACATGAGGAGCCATATTGAGATCAGCTTTAGAAGTATCATCAGAGTCAGATGAGCCAGTTTTTGATACAACAGATGCACCATATAACTTGCTATTGAATTTTCCTCTTTGGATGACACCAAACCGTTGTTGCTCGTCAACAATGGCAATACGTAGTGCAGAGTACTCTATCTTTTCAGCTATAAGACTGTGAGTTCCAATTATAATCGATATAGCTCCACTTTGAAGATCCTGTGATCGGTTTCCAGCTATAAGGTAAGGCAAACTTATTGCAATGTATAGTATTCTAGAGCGACTTGTTACCTGACGAATCATTCGTGATTGTTTTGTTGGGGTTGAACCTGTGAGCAACCCAATGGTTGGCTTGGATGGTACACCCTCCATTTTCTCCAGCAGATCACGCAACTGTTCGTAGTGTTGGATCGCAAGTAACTCTGTGGGGGCCATGAAAGCTGCCTGCGTATGGAAAAAGGGTAACATGCCAACAACGAGTCAATGACGTACCTAAGAAGATTTGATCGCAAGGAGAGTTCGTTTACCAACCTGGTAACCCGATGCTACGACCTCCATGCACGCCAAGAAAGCTACTACTGTTTTTCCACATCCAACATCGCCCTAAAACTTCCACTGGTTACAAATTTCACAAACTATAGCCCCAATAAAATAAAAAATAAAAGTACCTGCAAAAGCCTATTCATGGGAATAGGACGCTTAAGATCCCATATAATTTCTGAGGCAGCACTAAGCTGACTAGGAGTAAGGGAATAAGGTAGAGCCTTCACAAAACTCTTGCTGAGAGTGGACCAATCTTCTATATAAACGGAATTGAGCACTGGATTTTTAAACTTCTCCAGCAATACATCTTTCTCTAGTTTTGTGCCGAGACCTTGAAGCATTTGATATAATCGTGCCAACTGTATGAATACAAGATTCAACGAACGAAATGCTTTTCCTTTTTACTAACAAAAGATTATGATTACGAATGATGTTTCTGAGAAGACAATTAAGTAGCTACCTGTAGGTAAAAGAACTCGTCGAATATAAGCCTTTTGCGAGCTAAATCAGCTTCCTCTAAATTCTTGGGCTCGTGAATACCGATATAAGCCTACATTTAAGTGAAAATGAAAAGCAACTAAGAGCATTAGATTTGGTTGTGGATTAAAAAAGAAGTAATCAAAGAGCATGTTTCCAACAGAGAAACAAGACTCACATCATGGAGAGATGGTAGGCCAAAAATTGTAGTGATTTCCTTAGGAAGTGGATCCATATTGGTAGGGAGAATTCGCAGAGCCCTACGAGACAAAAAAAAATGTGGGTGAGGTGTGATAAACAAGAACGAAAGATGTAAAAACTTAGATCTGGGAAGTTAAAGTATTTCATAATATGCCAATAGCAATTTTTATACTCAGGCAAGTCTTGAAACATAGGTTGATCATGTTCAAAATCTAAACGATTCCTTGACATGGCATTCAAAACTATTGTCTCAACTGAAGTTAACACCCATCACCAGAGAAGATATGAGAATAGAGAAGAGAAACAAAACCTGGAGATGACATCGCTAAGGAACTTTGGGGATAATCCTCCTTTTGCCGGGTAAATAGGATATGGTCTCACTTGAGCTGAAAGAGATGACTCGTCTTCATCTCTGAGTACATCAATATTGTATTCCTTCATTTCAAAATGATTCTCCGCACGCAACGCCTTCACCTAGATTTCAACGAGATTATCAACATATTCTTGAATCAGCAACTTGCCGAAGAATTTCATCCACATAAATGTGATTCTTTAGTGGTAAAGACTTATGCAGCAGTATAACAAACAAGTATACTACGTAAGCAAGGCATAACAAGTTTAGGGGAACCACAGGACGAACCTTCCCGCTAACGCATACAAAGTCGCCAGGTCTATGTTTCTCTTGTATACTATTGAGAAATGGTTGCCACGTAAAGCGAGTACCACGGAAAAATCTCTTCAGATGCAGATAAAATGTTTTTCCTACTTTATCATCAGCATTCTCCGGAGTTCTGTCTCTTCCTGTGACTTCACAGCTGACAATAACCTCAAGAAAAGAAAATGAAGAGCTAGCTCTGACTGCCCTGCACATATTGAATTGCACAGAGTTATTTTAATTAAAAACTTGTAGTCGCAGCTTGACACATAAGAAATAACCAATACATGAAAGTTACTGATGCATAATAGTCGACAAATTACTAATAGACAAATAGTGGTAATATATAATCAACTTCATGGCAAATAACTTTACCTGAAAATGTTTGAAATGAATTGTAAGAACACAATTGAGGACAAGAAAATACTCACTTGGAAGAAACGATTTTGCCAACAAAAATCAAGTACTGTCCATCCTCAATATCAAGATGGGCGTTCTGCAAATCTACATAGGTTCTAGGAAAATGATGCAATAGTTTCCTCATCTGCATTCAGAGTGTTTCAAACAAAATGAGCCTTTCCTCAAGAAAAAAAAAAAGTTCATTTGTTGTTTCCATGTACTGAAACACCTACCGTGTGAAAGCCACAAGTGTCTAGCTGATAACTCTGCCTCTTACTTAACCCAGGCATTGAACCTATAGTACAACTAAGGAAAAGCTGAGCGGCAGAATCTTCTTCAGGGGCTGTTTCGGCTTCAGAGGTTGCAGTCTGAACCACAAAAGAAGACCCATCAGATATTTCTTCTCTGAGATCAGCTGAATCAACATTCAGAGGCTCTGGACAGAAGGAAGATAATGTTGTTCCGGAAAGACTGTCAGGATCAAGCCATCCTACAGGCACGGGAGTGGGAAGGAAACTGCTTTCATTAGGCGTCTTGAGAATACTATTTGTCTCTTTGGTCCTGCTGTATAACTCCACAGGACTGGAATAGCCAAGGGATATAGCAGGGAACCTCTTACAAGCAGACTCAAGCTCTTCTTTAACTTGTTTATCAGATTTCTGATCAAACACATCATCATCACACTCCATCAAAGCTGCAACCTGTGTGTTGTTAGAGTAAGGAGAGTCACACAAACTGTTTGAAACGTTCACATAACCAAAAGCAATTTTTACCTTGCTTATTAACTTGGACTGAGTTTCGAGCCTAGCGTTAGCACACTTCTCAACTTGTTCGAGAAGATTGTCAGGAAAACTATGCTTGGATCGATAAGTAGTCATCTTCCACAGTTTGGAGGAGAAGAAGAGATTACTAAACCTAACACAAACCAGATTTGATTAAAGTCAACAACACAAACAAGAAACAATAAAAAGAGAAAGTGATGAGTAGTAGCAAAATCACAAGAAAGCTTACCTCATTTTAGACCAGTTTCCTCTCTGAGCTTGGATTACAATCACACTTCTCAATCTCCTACCCGCGAAACACTGAGACAATTTTTTAAGAAGAAAATATAAAAAGACCGAACAATGTTTTGTCTGAAGAGAAGAAGAATCGGTTAAGACAGGTGAGTACCATGCCACAAGGTGATTGCACGAAGGATAGAGTCACTGCCGCCATTAGATTTTCACAACATGGCTTGCCTGACGAAACTTCTTACATCAATGAGGGGTTTCCGAGATTAAACAGTAACAATTGTAGACAAATGAAAACGAGAATCGAATTGGGAAAATCGTTTATGATATTTTAAGTTAATGAGCCCGAATCGAGTTGAAGTTCGAGTCTTGCTGAGGTTTAGAGAGAGAGGAGGCACTTGAGTTTTTTTCATGAGAGTTTTTACCCATTTTATTATGGTCTGAATCAAAATTAAAAACAAAAAAATCTTTACTTATTATTATATACTAGGATAAGACCTGCGCCTTGCGCAGGGTGAATATATGTAATTAAAATATAAAATTTTAATATTCACAAATTTAAAATTTACATATGATTTTTTTTGTATGTATTTGAAATTTTAGAATTTTGGAATTTTTATATAATTATCTATACGTATGATCAAAAACAACTTTAATTAGAAATGTAAATCAAATCTTAGAATTTAATGGATCTCATTTCATATATCTTTTTACTTTTCAGTGTGCGAGTGATGGAAAATAAATGGAGTGTCACTGGGCTTGATTGGTAGAGTATAGCAAGTTCCCAAATGTTTTTAAAGAAGCAATTGGTAAAATATTTGCAATTAAAATATAGAAAGTTTCTAAACTAATTTAATATAATTTATTTATTTGTCTAATAATATTAGAAAATTATATTTTTTTAAAATAATTTTCTAAAAAATTATGTTAAATTTAAAATTATTTTTAAAAGCAATATTTTTAAGTTTTTCGAACAAATAAACAATTTAAAATTAATTATTGTCATGATTTAACATAGCCATAATGATTTAAAAATTTAAAAAAAATTAAAAGTTAACAAATTAAAAATTAACTCAGTTTTATATCATGATTTAACAATTTAAAAATTAATTATGGTTATGAGAAGTTTACGTTCACGTGTCAATCCTATTTATCTTCCAGTTATGAGAAGTTTACGTTCACGTGTCAATCA
>CAKOAT010519599.1:19178-30167 GCA_932364175.1 Eruca vesicaria subsp. sativa
AAATACTTAGGTTAAGATCTGCACTTTATGCACAATAAGTATTTTATATTTATTATTTATTTTATATTTTTCTGCATATTATAAATAATAAAATAATAAATATATATATATTAAATAACTAAGAAATCAATTACTATTATGTAACAAATTGGCGTATGCATATAAATTTAACTATTACTCTTGTTTATTCACAATTAGGATAAATAAATCAAAATAATCAATCTTATATATTGTATATGATATATGATTAAATTTAAATGATATAAACATAGTAATATAGCACACTTTTAATATTGATATTTATTAAATGAGGTTTCTACTCATATGATTTTATGATTATTTGCATATTTGTGTAACAAAACTTTACACCAATGATTTATAAATTACGTTATGATTATTTGAATTTAAGTATTTTCCATTTTACATATACACTTCCATAAATTAAAAGGAATGAAGTTATTATCTCTATAATATTATTTGAGAAGTCAGTTTCCTATGTGTCGCGCTCACGTTAATTCTTGTGATGGTTAATTACGTAGATACCCTTAATGAATTGATTATTCTTAAATTTTTTATTTAGTTTCCTTTTTAACTTTTTCCAAATAACTTATATAATAAAAATGAAATATTTCTAAAATTTTAAAACGAAATTAAAAACGAAAATATATGTTTCTAATATGATTTTATTAAAAAGGAAAGTTCACAAAATAGTAATACCCCTACTAATATATATTTTAAATAACATAAAATATATTTTCACAATAATAAAATATATATGTTCATAAACATTCAGAAATTTATCAGTTACACTTTGTTTTATAATATTTTTTTAGAAATCAACATATAATTTAATAAATATTATGAAATACATGTATATTTAAGCGATAAATTAAATAATTTGATTTAACTTAACTAAAATAAAGAGTAAATAAATATTATGAAAATACATGTATATCTAAGTATTAATAAAACTAATTTGATTTTATTTAACTAAAATAAAAAGTAATTATACTTCAATTTTAGTTTAAAAATATATTTAACTCAATATACTCACAAAATGAATGACTCGACTAATCTAATTTATATCCAAAACTAAACATCTAACTACAATGAGAACATATAATTTTATAATAATAATAATAATAATAATAATCTATTTGATTTTATACATATAAATTATAGGTTGACTCAAAGCATATTAAAATATTAAAGAGAAAATATTAACCAGTCACGATTTAATTCTTTTGTAGAATTTATATATATGCATGAGACTTCAAAATATTATCAGTATATTTATTTATGTAATTTTGAATCAAACACTTCAGCTTATTATTTATTTCATTTTAAGCACAATATCTATTAAGTTATACATAATTTAACTATAATATATTTACATATCTAAGACAATAACAAACCGTAATGAAAATAAGAAAATTAATCAAAGTTTTATTATATTTAGAATAAAATATATTATAGGTAAATTCAAAAAAATAGATATTATCCAATATACCAAATTGTTAAAACCGACTATTGATCTAAAAAAATAATTAAACCAACAATAATATATCCAAAGTCATATGTATAATTAGAATAATATAAATTATACATATAAATTTATTCAAAACTAAAAGGATCGAGCAGACTTAGCTAAAAAATCAATAGATCAGCCTTTTGATGTAAAAAAAAACTTAAAAACTAAATATCAATCAATTATTATAAAATTTTACTTTTATGAATATTAATACCCGTGCATGAGCACGGGAAAATCATCTAGTAGTTAATATATGCAAATCGTTATCAAATCGTATATTTTCCTTTTCTTCCATTACATGCGTGCGATATATATAAATCTCTATACTATGTTACATGCGTTATATGCGTCTTAATTATTTTTCCCTAGCAAATTTCAATTGAACCTAAAGCCGCCACGTCAGTTTAATTGATATGCTAATTGATTGACAACTAAGCAAGGTTACTTTTTAATTAATACAAACTTGAGGTTACATCTTTTCAAATGTTTCTCAATTAATATATAGGGGATTAACTTAGAAGGGTGCATTTTTATATAAATATTTGAGAAGATTTAAAGTAATTTGATTTTCCTAAATAAATTTTAAGTTAATTTAAGGTGAATTAGGAAAGTTAATTTTTTTTTTCATCAAACAAACAGACTCATGTAGATTCTACAAACCAAACTGGAAACTATGCATCCATCTGAACGATAAAAGACGTTTGTTTTCTGGCACTGCGTGCTAGACTATCCATCCGTGAGTTATGCGTTCTTGGTACATAGATGATCTCTGAGCTGTGAAAGCTATCTTTCAGCGTCTTATTCTACTCCAAATAAGTTGCAAACGCCGACAATTCCTCTGGTTCCAACACCATCTTCACCAGCTGGGAACAATCCGTTACAAAAGTGATTTGGTATTGATTTTATATCTAATCCATTAATTTAGATTCCTATTTTTATCTACTACTAACAAGTCATAGTATGACCATTTAAAGAATTAGTTAATATGACATATTTGATTATTTATATTAATAACAAATCAACTATAATTTTTTTTTAATTATAACAAAATCTGTTGAGAAAAAATCCAACAAAATCTTAACTAAATTTTTAAATATTTTTTATAAAATAACATATTAATAAATTTCATAATTAGTAGTATAATATTACTATAAATCAATATTATCTTAACTTTTATTATAAAACAAGAAAATTAACATTATATAACAATATTTTGTGTTATATAAAAATAGCAGTGATGTATGAATTAAATATGAAAAATTATATTAAATAGGCAAATTAAAAAAGTTCTATAATTTTAAATTATTTTCAACTAATAGTTTTTAATTAAATCTTTGATCTCTAAAATATAAGATTTGTTAGTTCAGAATTTCGTACCACACTATTGAAAATATGCTATTAATATGAACGATCGGTATATAAATACAATTTGAAAATGCATTTAGTTTATATTATCAAATACAGTAGCATGTTTAATTTTATATTTCAATTTTAGAAGTATATGACTCCTTTGTTTTACAAAAAAATAATCAAACTTATTTTTATATAGACCATATTCATACACTATTCATTAGTGTAAATGTTTTTGTTTTTTATCGTATGTAATTTTCAAAGAGCAATAGATATTGTACCAATTAATTTCATTAACAAAAATGACAGATGAATGATTTAAAAAATATCATTCATGTGAATATTTTTATTTATGGTGTGTTTATTATCAAATGTAGTTGTAGGTTTAAGTGTTAATTATAAAAATTGATGTATGATAAAAGAAGAATTGCAATAAAGCTTTAATATTGAATAATTCATTGTAAATAATCTAAAATTTTTGGGATAGTAAAATATAAATCAACAATTTACAATATAAGAAACCTCAAAAACATAGATAATAAAGAGAAAATTTACGTTTAAAAAGACAAAAACAAACACAATGTATTACAATTTCCGGTTTAATAATTTAATTGAAGTAGAAATTTTATAAATTACACTTAATATAGGTTATTCAGTCAAAAAAATTATTCATACAGATAATTCGGTTAACGTATATAAAGGACCAAAACCTAAAATACAAGTACAGTCTTAAGGAAACTAATATGTAAGTTAATATTAAATTAAATTAACATTTTCTAAATATCACATAATGTAAGATTTTAGTTAGTGTTCATGTTTTAATAAGAAATGTTTCACTAATAATTTGAAACAATATATTAAATTACTGCATGCAAATTATGAAGTTGTTGTGTTTGAAAATGTTATATTAAACTATTAGCAATATGGTAAATATTAAAATTATATACCTCTAATCATGTAAATTTCCTATTTGTATAAAATGAAAAAAATCATCTGCACGGTTGTGCGGGTCAAGATCTAGTTTGTTTTAAAACCACAACAAGTCTCTTACAATTCATTATTTCAGATATTTTTATTAACTGTATATTATAAATAAATTATATTTGAAAATCACAACTTCACTAAATTTCAAATAATTTTTAAATTCATGTTTGAAATACCACTCTACATCTTAAATTGAAAACTCCTCAAGTCCTCCTTCGTCAATATTTCTTTAACTCAGTTTGAATTTGTTTATGTCCAGAAAACCAAAAGGTTTTTCAAGAAAATAACTAAAGGTTAATGAACATACTATAATGTCATTTTCAGAAATAAAAATAGGTTGTGTTAATCAATCAAACAAAGCTGGTGCTTGTTAAACCCCATATTTAGTTTGTATTCGAACCACCGACAATCATAAGCAGATTAATAGATAAATAGATGGTATATACATGGTTCTAAAGAAGTACAAAATAGATATGAATTCAAGTTCCAAGAGAAACCATTACACACAACATGACCAGATGAACAGCAAAGAGGAAGAAAAGAGAGTTCAAGTGAAACCTCATACAATAACGCAGAACAACAATCAATGGTTTGCTGCTAAACAACTTGAAAATCCTTTTTTTTTTACTAAGACACTGCAGAAGAGACGCCGACACATCTGGAAGCACAGATACTATCACTCCTCACTAGACAAGCAGACCGTTTAACCGGAGTTGCTGCTGCTTTCTCTGCTTGTGCTGTCTTCTTTGATGATAACCCAGTCTCTGTGTTGGGAGTATGTGGAGGTGTAAACACCACTGAAGACGAAGACGGTTGGGCGTGGGCGTGAACCGAATCACCACCCTCGTCCTCTGATGAGCACACCCGTTCTCTGCAAACAAAACAACAGCAGCGTGGGTGGTTATATCGCTTAAACTCATCATCATGGTTCATCTTCAACAAGTATGTACTAACCTTGGAAGTGAAGTGTACTTCCTCTGGATTGGTGGGGAGTTACGTTCCTCCTCATCATCGTCATGTTCTTCCAGTCTTGCAAACTCTTGTTTGAACTGGTCAACTCCGCTGGAATGTCATAACCGATTCACAGTAATCAGACAAAAGTTTCTTTTCCACCAAACAAACCAAGTTTCTATTCCGAAATAAGGACAAACCTCGGGTACATAAAATGAGAATTGATGTTCTCTTCCCCGTGTAAGTACTCTTGCAACATCTGTGGATGGTACTCCAAAATCTTTTTCATATCCATAAGAGAACTAATCAGTTCAAGAGATTCCTAAATATTCTAATCCCGTTTTAGTCTCTAAAAATGTCTTTTATTTACCTCTCTATACATGAGCTCTCTCACATCATCCCTAGTCAACTTCCTCTTTTCAAACTCAAACTCGAGCTTCGAGATAGGTTGCCTTGAAGGTTCGTAGTCCACATTTGCCAATCCTTGAAAATACGGATCAGCCAATGCCTGAAGAAGGAAGCAAAACAAAAGTATCAAGAATCATGAAAATGAATGGGAAAAAAATGAGTTCAGCTTTCTCTCCTCTTACCTCTTCAGCAGAGGGACGGTCCTTTGGGTCAAAAGCAACTAAACGCTGAAGCAACTTCAACGCCACAGGATCAATATTGGGAAACTTATGGGTGAAAGGAACAGGTTCCTTTCGCCTCATGTTACTCAAATACTTTCTAGCCTTCTCATTCCGAATCTACATTTCCATTATAATGACACACAAAACTTTAAAAAACTTGCAACCAAAGCAAGTTTGTCTGGGAGAGAGAAGCCTCTTGTATTGCGATTTAGCTTAAACAAAACAAACCCTGGATAGAGTTATCGGCGAAGGTGTTCCAAGCAGATCCGTGACGAGTTCAAGCTGATGCACAACGTTTTTGCCAGGAAACAAGGGCTTCCCAGTTAGCATCTCCGCAAATATGCAGCCAACGCTCCACATGTCAATCGCTGGCGTGTACTGCACAAAACATACCAATTCCATTAGCTCACACTTTTACGCATAAGGTCACCTTATATAGAAACGGAACAAGCATTTTACGTTGGAATAGAAGGAACCACAAAGCTCTGGAGCACGGTACCATCTTGTAGCAACATAGTCCTTGCAAAATAACATGACAAAGATTGGTTACTTAATCATTTGAAATCAACTGCATAAAGACATACCTCTCTGTTACAGAACAGTAAACTAACTAATTATAAAGCATTCATAAACTCTCTGCATATTAGAATAGATACTTACAGTCCAAAAAACAGCAGAAGGGGAATCAGTGAAGGAGACACGAGCAAGTCCTAAATCACAGATCTTGATTTTGCAATCAGCATTAGCGAGGATGTTTTTAGGCTTCAGATCTCTATGGAAAACATGCGCTACACAAAACAAGGAGCCAAAAAGATGATAAGAAACACTGTGATAGACACAAACCACATATACAAAACTCTTAAAAAGAGCCTAAAAAGGGAACCAAGAAAACTTACCTGAGTGCATGAATTTTAAGCCACGAAGAAGTTGGTACAAGAAGAATTGATGATGCTGAGGAGTGAGGTCATCATTTACCTTTAAGACATGGTGAAGATCCGACTCCATCAACTCAAAGACAACATAGATATCCTTGAACTCCTTCCGACAAGGAGGCAGCATGATATGTTTAATCTCCACGATATCAGGATGTTTAAGAAGCCTGAGCAGCTTAATCTCCCTGAGTATCCGTATCGCATCAGAGACATGCTCAAAGACATTAGTCATCTTCTTGATCGCCACTTTGCCGCCAGTGTGTGGACATTCGGCAGAGGCAACAACACCGTAGCTTCCTTTTCCGACAACTTCTTGGATCAGGTATTGGCTTGCTTCACCATACTCGGTGAAAAACTCTTTCTCCAACATGTTGTGATTCTTCTAACTCTGTTTTTAACAATCATGAAACATTCCATCAATAACAAAAAGAAAAAAACACATAAAGGATTGTACTTTCTTTATGATTCAGCTATAATCCTTAAAGGAAGAACCCTAGATATAACAAACATCAAATTCAAAGAGGATGAAAAAGGGAAAAAGGTTATACCTTTAGATGAATCTTTTGGATGAAAGAGTAATTCACAGGAAGAAGCTGCAAGGAGAGGAAGATATTTGAAGGATGTCTGCAGATTCAAAGAGCAGCCACATGCAATTATTTATATAATAATATGTGAATCGCTTTTAAAGACAACCCACCAGCTCATTGTAGCTTTCACGATTACTCCATTTTAACACCCACCTTTTAAGTAATGACAAGATTACCTTTAAACTTATCATTTTTTTTTGTTTAGCTAAACGTGTGTTTTAGTAAAAGGATAAAAGATTTAGATAAAATCTAAAAATAAAAATAAAAAACAGTCGTGAAAACAGAGAATTAAACCACTTACAAAAGCAAACAAACAAAATGGAATAAAAAAGCGAGCCATACCTTATCTTATCTTTTGATTCCCCAAATCTCTCGGAATAATTTCAAGACATGTGAACGAGCGAGAGAGAGAAGATATGTTATATTTATAAAGTAATGGAAGACACGGCCCGTCGCCGATCTGTCTTTTTCATTAACTCACCTAACCTTGCAACGACGCCGTTTATAGAGGATTAAATAAGATCCCGAGGAAGTCTCTTCCCTTGTTCAGCGCTTCCAACTTCTCCCACCATTGTTGACCATCTTCGAAATGGCGTCGTTTAAAGACAGTGGCGTCGTTTAAATGGTCTCCCACCATACGGAAACTAAACGGTCTCGTTTTGATTGCTATCTCTGACCTTTGATTACTCTACTGGGCCGTAATTCATATTGGACGTTTGTTGTAGTCAACTTACATGTCGCAGCTTGGATATAAAAACAATACAAAACTTTTTTCTTACTACAATATATAGAGTCTGGACATCTGAAATTTCACTAAATATAGTATTGTGAACCAAAACCCGCAGATAACAAAAGATTAAAATTATTTGACTAAAAAAAAAACAAAAGATTAATATTATAAACCAATAATAAGCCATAGATATTTTTAATCTCTGAATTTAAGTGAGACTGTTAACTAACATTAAACAACTAACCAAAAATCTTTATTTTTAGAAAACTTAATTTATAGGTTGTGATGGACTGAATGTTTTTTTGACCAAACAATATACTACAATAAGATATCCATCATCAAGATGTTCAATCTTCTTTCTTTTATTAACACAAACTCAATCTATATTTATTTACTAGGATTGGCCCGTCTACGGATGGGTTAGTAAATAAAAGAATTACCTAATATATCATAAATTATAATGAATATTTAAAATGTGTATATAACTTTAAATTAAGTTATTTTAATTTTCTTTTTGTATATTTCATTATTTTTATTATAGATTATGTTTATCTTGATATTGAAAGGAAGATATTACAATTTTATGATTATTTTTCTTTACTTTCTTGATAAGTTATTTTCCAATGGATGGATATCTTTTTTTTTTGTCAACAATGGATGGATATCATACATACAATTACTGCGGTTCAAATATTTCAAATTGGAAGCTATATTATTATTTGTGAAGTGATTTTTTTTGTTAAAAATTAGAGTGGTTAATTTAATTGTTACCCTTAATGAAATTAATATATATAAGTTATGATATAATTAAAACAATATTATATTAATAATATTATATTTATATGTTAGCTTAAGTAATTGACTATAAATAAACTAATATAATAAATTTGGCAAAGATAAAAACAATTTCAAAAGATAATTCTTATATATATATATATATATTGTGTTGTAATGATGAAATAATATTATAACTACATGATAATTCTTATATATATTGTGTTTTAATATATAATTGACTTTTACTTCTGAAAATAATATTACTTTATTAAATTTCAAAATTTATGTGAGAAAAATTATAATTAAATATTATTCAGTTAAAAACATTTACATAAAGATATTTTATAATATAATTTAATATGTGATTATTTTTAAATTTCAACACAATAATAAACATATATCTTTTAATTTTTTTTGTCAAATTTAAATAATTGGACGTTTTATTCAAAACTTTGAAAATATAATAATAACTTATCATATCATGTTGGTTTTTGAATCAATAAATATACAATGATAAGTATTCATAGTACCTAAAATTAAAAATATATATAGTAGAACCTCTATAAATTATACTCGATAAATTAATAAATTTCCCCGATCTCAACTTGGGACGGTACAAAATTTGCCACAAATCGATAAAATAATAAGATAATAGCTTTAGCAAAAAATCTATGTATATATATATATATATATATATATATGGTCCTACTAAATTATAAATTAATAACTTATGTATATATTTTTCATATGTATGAACCTACCATTAGATTAATGTGATGGATCTAGAAACTATCTCGTTTTAATAGAGATAAAGAAGGTGAAAAAACGTGAATGAAATCCCAACGAACAGAATTTTCACATTGACCTCTGCATCTCAATCTCTCTAATGCCAGGGATTGAAGATTGTGATGAACCCTAGATTCCAAAACGGTGCAGATGAATAATCTTATTTTTAACGATAATAGTATGAGTCTTTGAGGATATTATTGAGGCCTAACAACACACAACGAAGTCCATATAAATCGCATAATTAAGTTAGTGAAAAACATTATGTAGTTTTAGTGGACACGTGTCGCAATGTGATGCATTGTATTAGTGATATGGTACCCTAGAATGAGGGAAAAGTCTACTTTATAATAATAGATAGATAGATAGATAGATATATAGATAAATAGATAGATAGATACTATTATTTGCGAAATAATTTTTCTCATCTAAACTCTAACTTAAAAGTTAAATTTGTTAATATCGTTTATACTCTTAATGAATAATATATAGATCTATACCATTATTTTTTATATAATTAAACAATAGAAGTATGTAATAACAACTTAACAAATCATTATCTCCCAGTCTCATCTTATCTAATTATAGTATAAACTTTATATTTTAAAACATGTGTACTTAGATAATTGTTATATTATAGGTTATAAAATCTCGAATATATTTTCATGTTCTAACTATTAAACTATGTTTTTATAAATTATAAAAGTTCATGGTATTTCAAATGTGTATAATGTAAAGGAGTTGACAAAACACCTAAATTATGATTTATATTCTCCAAAAGAAAAAGTCGAATTAAACTTATATATTAGATTTTCTTCCATTTAAAATCCGATTTGCAAGTTGGAGTACTATTAACCATCGATCTCGAGTACGTTATTTTCACTATAATAAATTCTAGCATATTTAAGAGTTTAAGATTCTCGTATATACGGTATATTGTCAGGATCTTTTCTAACCTACCGCATTTTAAAAGAGCAAACGTAATAGGCTAATACATACGTTAAACAAAAAAAAAATCGGAGCCGCATACAACTTATAGAATATTACTCATTCGTGAGTTGGTCTACTCTATTAGTTTTTCCATTATACCGTGCTTAATTGTCTTTTCTTTTTTTGATTAAAGGCTTTACCGTGCTTAGTTGTTTTGTACCAAAAGTCAGTATTCATAACCAACAAGTGGCAAGCTTTCATAATCATTCAAATTATATAATCCTAACAGCAGCACCGTTGCTACGTCATAAAATCTTGTTACAAAATCAAGTTACATAAACCAGCTGACCTGAAAGTGACAATTTACAGAAAGAAAAAAAGCAGCTGTTATTAAAACTTCCCAATTAGACGGAAGAGAATGTACGGGACATGAGAATGACATAAATCATATTTACTATTTACTACACTCATAATAGAGTTTATTTTTTTTTTAATAATAATTTGACACAGGTTTGATATTTGTTGAGGCGAGTTTTCAAGCATTTGACCGGAGGGGATGACTCATAATTACGTTTTGGGCCTCAAACCATTGGCCCATGAAAAAGGATAACGCTTTGGTTTGGAATGTAAAAGGATAATCAGTCAGCCTTGAATCATCTCTCCTGCTTCATTTGCAGACATAACGAACAGTCGATGAACAAAACTGCCTGTATTTGATCACGGTCTTAACATATGATATATTCTCTTTCATTCATCTTGTTATCTAATCAAAAAACAGACTGATCTTTTCTTATGATTAATC